>JAPHDB010000029.1:0-221526 GCA_030772735.1 Fusarium sp. MBC 181
GAGGATCAGAACGGCGAGCGAAAGATTCTGGTTTGAGGGAGGATTGCTGAGGGGTTGCCAGCAGAGGAAGAAGATGATGGCTCCAACCCAAAGAACCGAACAGAAACCACCAAAGATGTACTTTAGAGTACGCTTGATGTAGTTCGTCTTGGGATGAGGAAGTGTATTCTTTCCATCACGCTCCAGTCTTGTCGCAGCCGCACTCTCCGAAAGACCCTCTCCAGCGCTGACATTAAGCTGTTGACATAGTTGTTCAACCTGCAGCTCATGGTACTGGAGTTTGGAGAAGTAATCCTCATCAGTCTTGGGTTTCGCGGTCTTGGAATCATCGGAGTCGACAGTTTGTTTGGCTTCGGTGACTTGAATGGACAGAGTGCGGTATTCGATCTGGTAGCCAGAGTAGGGAGAGGCTGGATGGATGCGAGAGCGCGAGGAAGAGTGGGAGCGACGACGGGAGAGGGAGCGGGTGCGAGTTCGGCCGAGACGGGGGTCGGTTTCTTCGCGGCCGCGTTCTTGGGTTTGGAAAGTGATGCGGGTGTTTTGAGCCTCAGGATCGATTTCCTTGGTTGGGTGGATGTCAGGGTCAGCCATTGTGGCGGGTCTTCACAGGAGGAGACGAGTTCAGAGAGTGGGAAGGATTGCAGAAGCAGAAGAAGAAGAAGAGTGTGAGAGTGAGTAATTCGATCAAAATACAGCTTCTGAAGTGATATTAATACAAAATTCAAAAGTCTAGACAATTCTAAAAGCCATTGACTGTTCTCTTCCAAAAACGTTACCTCGTTTCTGCAAAACAAGGAGGCCTCCTCGGCTCTTCCCATTCAGTAAACCGTTCACCAGCAAATGAAAAATCCCTCAGCGTTATGAAACACATTGTATTCAGAAGTGAAGCTATACAAGATGTGTACAAAGACTGCCAGCGAAGAAGTCGTGTGGTGGACGGTAGGGTCGAGTATGTAGCTACTTGGCTGCTGCAGGGCAGGGCTGGATCTGAGGGGAAATGAGATGGCTAGCCGTTTGTAGAAACGGTTTGTGATATCACCGCTCTTGACTCAGCCCCTTTGTCGTAAAGATCCACTGACAAGTATTTTGCTCATAATGTTTTGCATGATCTTGACATGTCTTGTTTGTCATTTTACCTAACCAAGTTTGACAAACTGTTATGTCAATGGAACTTTTGCCAGGTCCAATTTTACGAATAAAACAAGCTAAGCTGGGTGACCCAATTTCTCGGTAGACCCTGAATGCTACCACCCCATGTCGAGAGGGTACATGCAGCCAAAGAGAGAAGAGACGAAAATAAGGTGTTCGAAATAAGCATTTTGGGACGTGGGTGTAGCCGTCTTGGCATGGTCATAGCCCGGGATGCCAGATCCGGGAGTGGGCGGTGCAGACTCAACTTGAGGTTGCGCCCGTCCTGAATCAAATTCCCTCATGCATTTTCTGTCATTTCTTGTTTTTCTCGCGAAGTAGCGAATGGGCTTTTGAGTTTGTTCACCGACAGACTCAAGAGCTTCTGACCTGTTGCATGAAGCTACCCATAGCTTGTCGAGCTGTTGTGCAGACGGAACCCCTCACTTGACTCTGTCTTTCCTCTTCTCTCTTCTTGTTATCCCACATGTCCACCGTAGCTAGTCCAGGCGTCTGGCTTTCCACTGGAATTTCCCACTACTAATCATAGAAATGGCTGGCCCAATTCTCGTTTACGCACTCGCCAATCGCCCGCTGACGGCTCCCCCTCTCGCACATCAAAGTTTTCCAAAGCCGCTGCCGCTCACCCGAGCGCCGTTTAACCGCTATGGATCTAATTATGGAACAAAACTTAGAAGCCTCTGTGACCACAAATTGCCTCTGAGATTCATGCACTTATTGAGATTTTCGTATTTATATGTCACCGAGGGACGCGTCATACAGGGCTGAATATGCGTGTCATGTCGAGATGAGATTGTTCCAGATCTCGCGTTTTCTCGTCTGTGCGATGGGTAGCATGCATTGGTAAAGTCAGATGTATCCTGTTTGTGATGCTTGACGTAGAGAGTGTCTGCAGAGCCAAGCATTTTATTTTCCGATGGGTCTGTACGCTAAGCATCCCCTGTTCGCGTCGCGATTTCTTTGGGCTGGAGCTACGAGACCTCCAATGAACTGTGAGCAAAATCTCTCATCTCTCACATGGTCGAAACTTAGGTGGGCCACCATGAGGAAACCCTGCTCTTCTTCCACGTTTCCCATCCCTGTTTTTCGAGTCGCTATGAATCCAAGACACTCATCCATTTGTGCCTCGTGCTTAACGTGTCAGAGCTTACCTTAGGCAAAAGGTTGGTATTTAACTCATTAGACCTCTCGTCGCGTAATTGTCCCCAACCCTCAATTTTAATTCTTGGTTTTTTCGTCTCTTAGTTCTCTTAACGTAAAGGTCTCGCATTTTTTTATATACCTAGGTACCTACTTGTGCCTGGTTGTACATTGATATCCTTCATCCGGTATTACAAACGCGTAGAAAAACGAAACCATCACTGTAGTAGTTACTGACCACAGTCTTCTGTGATGAAAACTACATGTCATTTAAACATGAAGACTTCGGTTGTTTGGTCTAGGTGGATAGCTGTTAGCGAGATTGAGTGATGAATTTGTGAAATATTTTCATACTGAGACAAAATGTGGTTTGTCATTGGCAGAACTCTCAACTGGGAAGCATCTGGACACGCATCAGTAGCTCAATTACAGCTCCAACCTCAGAAGTAAGCTAGAGCCGTCCAAACCAAATAAAATATGTTCAAACAACTCAATTCTGTCTATTTTCTGATTGTCAAGAAATGCTTCGAAATCCCCTACCCTGTACCCTGTACCCTGCGATAAGTGATAAGCAAAGTGGCGTATCGTGTCCTTGTGGCTGAACCCTCCCACTTTTCGGGTTCCGACAAGCCACGGAAAAACGGAACTCGACAACCGAACCATCTTGACACTCAATCAAATCGTTTTAAACATCTTCAATCTCAGCCTTACCGACCCGCAACGGCCTGCAACGTAATGCCTGCTCCTCGATGAGCAAATCTTGTCTCTCTGTCACTCTTTCTCGCGCGCATATCCCATGTCAGGTCAGGAGACCTCGCCACAGTCTCCCCCCGCAAACACACCCAAACACCGACGACCCTGGAATGCAGCCGAGGATGCGACCCTGAGGACGCTCGTCGGCCACTTTGGCGCGAGTAGAGGGTCTGAGGGACGATGGAAGGATATAGCTGCTGGGTTGGAGGGAAGGACGGCCAAGGTGAGTGAGTTGGTGTTTCTCCGCACGTGTCATAACGCGATCCATGATGGCCCACATTGAGCATCTGTATGAGTTGTGGATAAGTGGATGGATTATTGACTGGGTCTAGGAATGTCGAAAGAGATGGCTTCACTCTCTTGATCCTTCATTACGCAAAGGTCGATGGACATCTCAAGAGGATGAAATTCTTCTCTCGGCTTATGCTCGACTTGGACCAGTATGGAATGATATTGGTAACCTTCACATGCACACACTTATAGTCTAATCTAACACCACAACAGCCAATCTCATTCCTGGAAGAAAGGATGATCAATGTTCCAAAAGATACAATGATATTCTTAACCCATCTGCCAAGAACAGGTTAAGTGACTGGACTGCAGAGGAAGACAACCTTCTCCGTCAAGGAGTAGCAACCCTTGGTCATCGATGGGTAGCCATCTCGTCGAGAATACCTGGTCGTCCGCCTCTAACCTGTCGCAATCGATGGCGTACGCTGTCAAGACTATCACACCAGAGACAAAGTAAATCTCAAGGGACGACTCCTTCATCATCATCTCAAATGTCTCCTACGGACATTGGAATTTCACCAGCGCCACAAAACCCTAATATCAACTTGGAAGCTAACACAGCTGACCATATGATGACGTTTCCGACTATGGATGGCGACATAAACCATGATCAGATGGGGGCTAACTTTCTTGATTCGGCGTTCTTTGAGAACTTCGCGGGGCCTTCGCCTTCACCGTTGAGAGAGGCTAGTGAGGATACGGAAGCACCAAATGAGACTACAGCACCGGTAAATGCTGCACCAGTCCATGATATTCCCCCCAACGTTCCAGAGCCAGCACAAAATGATTCTAGGACATGGCCGCAACCACCCAGACCGCTTCAGCCACCACCAGAGCCACAATCACAACCAGTTCCGAATAACACGAATGGGACTTTCACCATGCCTTCACCGTCAACCTGGTCACAGCTAGGTGCAATGCTTCCCCCAGGCACGTCTCCTGCGAATCAACACTTGTGGATGGGTGAAACTGGCAACCCTTCCGCTCCCATTGGTGGTGTTCCAGGGGTCGATCCGATGCCCCAATCCTATACCGAGCAGTTTCAACTACCAACATCAACGCCCCAAGCGATACACCACCACCATCACCATCATGTTCATCATCACTTTCATCATTATCATCACTATCCAGGCGGAGGGGAGCAATGGCGGCAGTTGGAGCAGCAATGTGAAGCAGACGCTATGCAGTCAGTTCAACAACAAAACGAGACTGGCCCACCGAACGCGGGATGATTGCATCAGGGTGTGGAGATTTAACATCTCCCAGCCACTGAAAACAAGCCAGCATCAAACTCCGGTTCTGCACATGCTCCTTCTCTGTTGTCAGCAGCATATCAAAACTTTGGACGGCGGAGGAATATTTAAAGCCCTGTCACGTATCCCTCAGGCGATTAGCATACTCGCCATAAAGTAACTAACGGACATTGCTCCATGCACATTACTCAGGCCTTGCCAGTTCTGTTCATTGCAAGACACCTACCTACCAACTACTGAAGTAATGGTATGGGCTGGTGACCTTTCTGACAAGGAGTCTGACGCCAAGGCTGCGGCTTACGTTAAGCCTGACTACAGCTGTTTGCCTTATTACGACAGCAGCTTCCGGTTCTAATTGGACGAAGAGAACAACGGTAAAAAATGGGAAAGGGATTGGTTGTGTTGAACTTGAAGCAAGGTTTGCGGAGATTTGAAGGATCCGGCACGCGTCAGCTGGACATACGAGGGCCTCGAAAAGCAGTGTGATCTGCGAGCTGAGACGCAAGAGCTGCATCTCAACTCGCAGTTGTCCAGGATCCGATTTCCACCACGGATACTGGTTAGGGACAGATTTCGTTTGTACATACCACGACCTGATTGGTGTGGAGGTCAAGGCGTTTAGATAGGCGTACTTTTATGGGAAGCTCTTCAACAGGGCCGGAGTTTGGAGTGATTTCAACATTAATCCGAACTTCCGAAAATATTAACTATGATATCCTACATATACAGATAAAGAAAAGACAATCGTAAAGTCATTGACCTTTTCTCGCAACTTTAAAGCGTTTGTTTCAGTACTATTAAATTAATGACAAAAGAAATGTGAAACAATGCGCCAATCCACTCGCTAATCGTGCTGTAACGTTGGCACTAAAAGGCGTAAGTCCGGGCGATGGACGCGTACTCTTCAGCAACCTCAATTGATCAACCGCCAACAAAAGGCCCTAAATATTATGCTTAAAACTCCTTTCCGCACCAACAAATAAACCGATCGCATTTACCGCTCAAAAAACAGTCATGTTGGTGAGATTTTACAAGTGGATCAATTGTTTGCGTCGCAATCTTACATTTCAATCCTAGTCGCTGTTCTAAGCGATCGCGAGAAATGCGAACGCGAAGCCCGGGGATAAACCAATCGGGGTTTAACTACTTCCCGCCCAGATTTTTATCTTGACGACGCCAAGAGTCGGTCTTTGTCATGAAAGACAGAATATCTCTTCAGTATAGTAAATTAACTGGCTATTACTCTGGTATATATGTTCAATGAAAGGTCTTTGTCAATTACTGTGAAAGAGATAAACAAAACGTCATGGGAGACTCTGTATGGAATGATGATATATCACTACAGCATCAACGCCAAGAATTCGATGCGCACCTCGCTTAGTTGTATGTCTTGGCTCTTACACTGCGCCTCCACTCATCCTTTGCCCCACGGCCTTGATTCCGTCACTTAATATATGACCCGCACCTCCTGTCTTTCTCCAACCCAGATCCGTTCCCCTTCACTCGACGACAACTCACGTCGAACCGCCGCCATGTCTTCGGAAGGCTACGAACCCCCTAGCTACAAAACCTGCTCCGATGGCGTCTCCGCCCGCTGTCCCGTCGAGGCATCACTCTACGGCGACTACTTCACCCTCGGCGCATGCATTTTCTTCGTCGTAGCGCACGCCCTCGCTCTTATTCCGCAGATCTACTTTGGTATTCGCGCGCGAACATGGTCTTACACGGTATGGCTCGCCATAGGAACCATCTTTGAACTTATCGGATACTGCGGTCGAATTATCATGAGTTCGAATCCTTGGGTGTACAACGCTTTCGTCATCCAACTCGTTCTTCTCATCCTGGGTCCTACACTCGTCGCAGCCGCTATTTCCATCACGTTCAAGCATCTCGTTCTCTGGTACGGTCGGGAGTACAGTTTTATCAAGCCAGTTTTGTATCCCTGGGTTTTCGTCGGCACGGATTTCTTCTCGATTATTATCCAAGCTGCTGGCGGTGGTGTTTCATCTGCTGCTACGAACGGGGATAATGCGGATCAGAAGCTGCTTGATGTTGGATCTGGCATGCTTGTCGCCGGTGTGGTTTTCCAGATGGCCAATATGGTTTTCTGTGGAGGTTTGATGCTCATTTACATGTGGAGACGACACAAGGCTATCAAGAACGGTGCTGCTGTCAGGGAGGGCGATGAGTCTTCTATGAGTGGAGGAGATGTCAAGGTTATCAGGGCCAGTGACAAGAAGACCAAGATCTTTGTCTGTGCTTTGGCGGTTGCTTATGTTGCTATTATCATCCGTTGCATCTATCGGTAAGTCTTCAACGCATCCAAGCTCTTAATCCTTACTAACTTTTGAAAGTATTCCCGAGATGCAGATGGGTTGGGGCAGCACCCTCATGCAAAACGAAACCACATTCCTTATCCTCGACGGAGCTATGATTCTCATTGCTGTATGGACCTTGACGATATTCCATCCTTACTTCTTCTTCCCTTTCTTGGGTAAGAAGGGTAAGGTTGCGGCGGACGCTGAGAAGACTCAGACACAAGCGAACGAGGGGCCTGTTGTTGGCAGCGCATAGGAAAGGCTTGCCAGCAGCTATTTTGATTTTGCTTGGAAGAGACAGTGTGCGGAATACTTTTGGAGGATAGATTGAAGATTTATCATGTTGGATTCATTGGATGGGACATAGATTAGCGAGATATAGACTTGGATTCGACAGCATGGGATGGAAAGATTGAGCGATTCCTAGATACACTTTGCGAATATGAACATGGCATTTGACCTATAAGTATTCCTATCGATCTTGATACTTATCCACTTGCTATGAGAGTAGATAGCTGCTAACACTATGCCTTCTCCCCATGAATTTTCCCTGGAGCGGTTTGCACCTTGCCCACTGCCCTGATTTTGTCGGCAAAAATATTCGCAAAACGGCGTACATATGGCATCCATTCTTCTTGAGAATCGAGAGGCACGAGAATAAGTGGCTGACGCTCTCCATCGTCTGCGGCGAATGACTGATAAGATCGTTCGTACCATTGGTCTTGGTGTTGAGAATGTGTCGGGACGAATCGGAAATGTTGTGACAAGAGAGATTTCAGCGCAAGAGTGACGTCGTCAAAGGCATCCATGGTCTTTTTGTTTCTTCCATTTGTCTTTTGAAGAAGGTATGTTTCTGGAGGCTTTGAACAATCACAGCGAACGTCATAAATGTTATAGTTCACTACTAGTCGAACGACCCTGCTGTGCTGTCTGACTCGTGCATTTAAGCTTCAACACCCTCAGGGATAGGGATCCCGACGACCAATTATGTATAGACTCACTTCCAATCCTACGACTGGAGTTTCAGAGTGTCTCAGAGGTTATGATTAGTTCTGGGCCTTTTAGCTCGCCTCTTATTGGGGAATGTATCGGGGATAGGCATGATTCTTCTCGAGCGGAACCTGGGATTGGCAAATAACCATGTTCATCACAATTATATCCCCACGTCTGGTGACCATCAATTGGGTGGCTGGATAACAACACCTCGATATCTATCCTTGCTGTCTAAATGCAGTCAGCCGAAGCTGTTCTCTGACTAAAGGGAAAGAAAAATTCTTTTCGCCGGGCCAAAGATCTTGGGCAGTTGGTAGAACATCACCTTCCCTAAAAGTACAGAAGCCCAATCCTTCATTAGCCAAAGCTAGTACTGCATCCTCAAATCCAACCTCTTCCACATCGTTATCTTGTAGAGCTTGAATAGTAATGTCGCAGTCGGTTTCACCCTCTTCAGTGACCTGCCAATTCTCTAAACCATCGGCCAACACTATTTTCGAGAGTCGTTCAGTGTACGCTGATGATATAATGGAAGACCGCAACGGAATCTGATAGCATTTTATATGATCGGATAATTCAGAACTCGCAAGAACCTGCGGATTAATATCAAGAACTAGCCGAAGCCTTATCGTCGGGCTACGGAGTCTTAGCAAAAGCTCCTGAGCCTGACATCCGCTCAGAATTGTCTTGGCACGTTCTCCGTGGTGTTTCGATACCAGATGTAACAGCAAAAACTGCAAGTTTGGTTCGAAGACGACAAAGCGATCACCAATTTTTGGTAAGTAGTTCAACGCCCACATGGGTAATCCTATCAAGTCGCCACCTTTGGTGAATCTTCCAAGGAGTAGGACTGTTGAGTCCAGGTTCGGGCAAGTTCGTGCCATATTAATTGCAGTGGCCAGAGTCTCGCAGGAGGGATCATTCGCCAAATGCCAGCCATCAACAGAGTTCAGACTTTGCATCCACCGCTCAGTAGACACCGTGAAACGAACGAGGAGGTTGGTAAATGCCGATCCCTTACTGACTAAAGGTATTGTCCTCTGTAGTAGTCTTTGGTTGGGACCGTAGCTGTGTGGATCAGCACCCAAAGATATCAGTGCCTCCACAATTCGTGACGATGGAGCTTTGCAGTTCGTGACGCACATATCAATCTCCTGGATCCAACTCTCACGCAGAATGGTGTTAGCCAAGTCTGCGGACTTTGTTTTTACAAGACTCGAAATGATGAAATCATCGAACTGGGATGACCCAATTAAATGGCATAAGAAGGGGACTTGAGCAATGCGTGCAGCAAAGAGAGATCTTATACGCTGCTCGTCATGAAAGGGTCGAATAATGCGGATTAGGGTGATAGCGGCTTGCAGTCCCTCATTTCCCCAAGCTTCAGGCAATCTAATAATCTCATCGAAGATGATACCCATATCCACGGCAAGTCCCCACTCGCGGGCATGGGCGAGAGCATGACAGATCAAGCCTTTGAGAAGTCGAACATGTGAAGCCAGTTCAGAGAGTAAGCTGCGTCTTAGAATCCTTTGGCCAGTTTCTGTATCAACTATGAAATCATGGGCTGTGCGGTGAATGAAGACGACTTGGGTAAAGGCTGCGTTTGCGGTGTCAGACCTTTCCACTGCAACCTCCTGAGTTTTGACTTGTAGTAATCCCGCACAGCGAGTGTGAATCGAATTTCTTGCCCTATCGCACAAACGTTGCGTTTCTTCCAAACCCACAGTACCTGTGCCTGAGAAGACAGCTTCTTGGACTTTCGGATCCTCTGCACAGGCTATTTGGAAGAGCGTCGGTCCGTTAACGGCGGCATTTCCTTGATGGAGGTTAAATCGAGACGATTGGTATAATATCCTCCATTGTTGAAGAGCGTAGTAGAAATATCTTGCCGCTATATCTCGGTACACAGAGCTGTCCTCGTTGAATCTTTGCCACATGCCAGCATACAGATCTTCGAGCTCCGCAGGAAGCTCAGTGATTCGAGCAACAAGCAAGTCTTCAGTATCCTGATTCTCGATTCCAGTAATAAGACTTCGGGTAGCTAGGTAAAGCCACAAAAATACCCCTTGTGCCTTATTAACAAGCATCGTGGTTAACATCTCAGATATTTCTGTAGAGATGCTGTGACTTGAGAACACAGATTGAAGCTTTCCATGCACGAAATGGCGCATGTCTGGTTCAGTCAAGTCTTCAAGCAGGATCCCTGCTGCATTCTCCTTCTGGAGCCACCGGACAACTTGTGGTTCTGGTCGAGTGGAGACACACAATTTAGTCTTTGGATGACTCAAGACATTCTGAATAGTCATCAGGAGTTTTGGAAAACCATCTTGATTCCCAATCTCATCGAGGCCATCAATGAAGATACATATGTGAGTTGCTTCCAAGTCGATAGTGTAGTGTAAGACTGTTTCCAAATCCGTGGAAGACCAGTCATGGTACTCAGTATGTGACGATAGATGCGTGAATTGCTTCAGTATGTTGTGAATCAACTGCTGATTGTTTTGGAGCCGTTGATAAAGCAAGGAAGATAGAAGGCCTTTTATGCTGTTTTGTTCAGGGACCCCGATCTTCCAGAAGTAATGGGAGAGGATCAGAGTATTTGGGCTCCAGTCTTTTAACAGGTTTTGGGTTTTGTTGTTGTCCACGAGAAATTTCACAAGTGTACTTTTCCCGGACCCTGGTTTTCCTTTGATATTAAAGAGTGGATCGTCTGACTGTAACCACGAAACAAACGAAGCCCAGGAGCGGCAAATCTCTTTGGTATCATCATCAACACTCTCGTGGTATCCACCTGTGGTGCTTAGATCTTCATACGAAGCAAATACCCGCTCAAAGCTTGCATCGCTAGCCTCCATGATAGCATTATACCGCTGCTTCATCTGCGGGAACTTCAAGCTTTTAAGAAAGGTATCACACCTAGCTTGGGTCTCTGCTGCAGTCTTGGATGCGAGAGCTTGGGTCGTTATATGCGCGTTGATAGCTCCCTCGCTTCTTTCTGTTTCTCGGATGATGGCATCACGTGTCAGGACAGCCTCTTTTTTGATGAGATCTTCTATCCTAGTATGACCTCGAGCGACTTGCCTGATCAAGCTCTGCACGTCGGCAGCGAGGCTGTTAAAGCCATCCTCTTGTTGCAGGCCAATTGCATGGCTACGTGAACTGAAAAATCCTTCTTAGTATGCCATGGGCATTAATCATTGGAGAGCTTACCATAGATGAGACATCACTTCAGTTTCCATTATCTGCCTGTACCTAGACAAAGATACTTCAAGTTGTTGAATTTCTTTCTGGTGGCTAGATGCTCTGAAAGTGGCGTGGAATGCCTTGAGTATGCTGCCTTTGGCCTGCAAGCTCGTGATCGACTGAGCTTCTTTCTGCAGGTCCTGTGCGGCCTTCTTGCAATCCTTAGCAACGTCCTGGAGCTTTTGGTTGCTGGACTTCGAATCGACCTCCGTCATGGCTTCGACACGAGCCTCAAGTCGGCCTACAGCATCGGACATCTGCTTGGCATGACGTTCAAGACAAACTTCAGAGGTGGGCTTGCCATCGTAGATCTTTTTACAAGCAATAGTAACTTGACTTGCGAATGAGATGAACTGAATGACGGCACTGGCCGCGCCAAGTGCCTCAAGACCAGTGGCCATAGGTGTCAAGCTCACGAAATACAGATTACGGTTTGTTGTGTGGGGTTTGGGTCGCCTGCAGCCTGATTGCTCTTCATTGCGGGATGTTATTATACAGTCTGACAAAGGGGGCTGTGCAATTATATAAGTTGTAGCAGTTCCCAGCCATAAGACCTACTGCATGGATGCCTGGGCGCCAAGATCTTGAATTAGGCTCTTGAGGCCACCCATTTCCTCCTCATCTCCCAAACCGTCAAACAAACAGCCGCAAGAATCCACCAATACCTCCAATCCCTAACCAGCCCACCTTCAGAAGATGGACCATCCTGGCTTCAATCCAGCACAATCTTCTTCTTGTACAACTTCTGCTTCAGCTCCTCCAACTCAGTAACAGCATTATCCCTCTCCTCATTCGCAGCAGTAACTTCAGTACGCATGGCATCTCTCTCGTGTTCCGCTGCGGTGACCTTCTTTCTGGTGGCGGCGTTGGTCTTGATAAGCTCGTCGATTCTTGCGTTGGCGCGGTTGAGATCGTCGTTGAGGCTTGCTTCGGAGGCTTGGAGTTTCTCGACCAGGGCTTCAAGTTCGGTGTTTTTGGCGGTAAGAGTCTTGTTGAGGGTTGTTTGAGCGTGGATCTCAGCCTTGAGACGAGAAATCTCGGTGTCACGCTGGATGATCTGCTGTTGATAGTCGGAAATACGAGCGTTGAGCTCTCCAATAGTGGCTTTGGCAGCATCAAGCTCCTTCTGAAGATTACTCTTCTCCTCACTAACAGTCTTGAGCTTATTCTGCGTATCTTCAAGAATCTTGCGCGCCTCTTCATCTTGGATCTTATCCTTCTTGATAAACTCCCTCAACTCAGCGATTTCATCTCGAAGGGATTTCGCTTCCTTGTTGGCATTGTCGAGCTGCTTTTGCAGTTCTTCAACCTTGGCTTTTGCGGCGCTGCGGTCGCCGGTGAGGTCTTCGACTGTTTTCTTGAGGTTGGTGATTTCGGCGTCTTTGGCTTTGACCTTTTCGAGCTGGGCGTGGTAGTCGGCGTCAAGAGCGGCGAAGTGCTGTAAATATCAGTAAGAAGTTTGGTGGTTCGAGTTGGAGGTCTTACGTCTTGAGCGTACTTGGCTAGGTATCCTGCTTGGTCGACAAAGGCAGCTGTGTGGGCCAAAGTCTCGAGAAGACCCTTGGGGAAGGGCATGGGATCGAGGATACGAGGAAGAGAAGCCTGGGCCTGTGGCTTGCGAAGCTCACACTGACCCTTCTCGGGAGTAGGCTCAGGGGGGTTGAAGTCACTGCGTCAAGTTAGCTTTGAAAAGACCAGAGTGTCAGAATACATACTGAGTGTGTTGTTGACGCTCAATAATAGCCGACCGAACCATATCACCCACATCCTCCCCATGACTCCCCTCCTTAACATAAACATCCAACTGATCCGTCTTAGCATCCCAAGTACAATTAATATCATAATAAGAATGATAACTAAACTTGACAGTATCAGTATCAAGCCCAGTGACATTCTTCTGAACCTCGTCTCTGAAACTCGGCTCCTTTGTTTTTCCGTTAGAAGCCTTTGTCCACTGCCACATGGACAAAATAGGCTTTCCCTCGCCAAAGCCGTCCGGCACGACGAAAATAGCAGGCTCATCAGTAGCGAAATTCATCCACTTGAACTTTCCTGTCCAGACGCGTGTAGTACCTGTGAGTTCCTCCTTGCTCTCCCAAATTCTCTTGAGAGGCATAGCGTCACTGACACCATTTTGAGGATTGCGCATCACGACGCTAAGTTCCTTGTAGCCGCTCTTGGTAGTGACGGTATAGTTGTACCATGAGCCCTTGAGGACGAAGGTCACATCGCTGCTGTCTGTCTGGGAGACAGAGTCGACGGTGATAGTGGAGAAGTGGTTTTGTTTCTTGCGGCCTTGGGCGTCGACTGTCCATTGGGAGAAGAGGTAGACGCTATCACCGACGCGGACGGGGCCGCTGGGGAGAATTATGACGAAAGTTTCGTCTTTGGCGTAGTGGTACCAGTTGAGTTTTCCTTGGTAGACGAACATCTTGATTGTGTTTGTAGAGATGAGTGAAGAGGTGATGAGGAACTGACCTGTATCAGAGGAACAAGACCGTCGTTTTATAGCTCGAACCCAACTACCCCGAACTCAACTGCCTCCTCTCGAATCACACATCTCGATATGATCTTCATCATCCAAGACAATGATGTACCTTTGTCCACATTCCTTGTTGACTTTGAAATGCATATCCAGAACTTTACAACTTGACGCGCTTGCTGATAACCAATCGAGATGGATTTACATCAATGGTTTACTGCATGTCTCTGCTAGTGTCGAGCTGAAGCTGATCTGGCGGTCAAAGCTCAAGTCTGCAGCTATGCTTCTGAACAGGATTGGCCTCTCACAGGCAGCTGAGCTGGAGTCTGTCTACTCCGCGATGAGGCCTGCTGGAGTGGTACGACACAAATCCAATAGTCCAGGGAGATTACCAAATTCAATTCGTCCATCCAGATTTGGACGTCCATGTTCTTCAAGGTTCCACGACGCAAGCCTCAACGATGCCATTGACCAATCACTCTTGAAGATACGACTCTGCATGTCTCAATGCCCCGCCGTCAGCCCGTGTCTCGATGCCGATCATGACAAAGCGTCGCGGGCCGAAGCGCGTTGTTAGAGCCAACAAGATATATTATCCGTTAATATAGGTATTAAGCGCTTACGTTGCATTCCAGCTGTGAACGACCATCCATTGCATGGAGGTTAGACTGTTAAGAATTGATTGTCCGAGACATCTTTCTTGATACAGAAGTGATAGACGGGCTGAAGGACCCATGTCTGAGGCCTGCAGGAGGTCGTATCCGTCGGCATAGATACATGCGTCATGTTGACGATACAGACTGCAGGAAGAATGGGACTGGATCTGCCGGTCGATCAAGAGACGGAGCTCCGAAAGACATACATAAAATTGCGGAGAATAGTCTGACTGTGTATAACTGCGAAAGCCTAGGAATTGGATCCATTTTTAAGCTTCACTGTAGTTTTGTTGCTGGAAGAGACTAGGCTAGCATTGGCATACAGAAAAGCTGTAGGTGTTTGTGAATGAGTGCCCCGTTGTCAACTGTACCATCCTGCCCCCAGTGGAGCACTCTGTATGTCTTGAATAGACTTGGGTATGCGGGCGGAATGTTTCTGAGATGTATAACACATCTTCAATAAGCATTTGAGTGCTGCAGAGAGCCATATATGGAGTGCAACTCCCAGCCGTGTCTCATATCCAAAGCCATAGAGCTCACTTTTCTTTCCGACAAGGATAGGTAAACCTAGTGACTTGGGTTTCTTAAGTCGAGAAGATATAGAATCTTGCGGTGAATAATGCACTGTAACGTTCTCTGCAGAAAGAGATGAGATTTATCTCAGCAAGCATGACTGCATCAAAATCGGTGAATCCGGTTAAGTCAACTTGGTCCCTTGCCACAACAAACAATGGGAATCGAAACTGCCAGAAAAAAACATACAATTGAACAAGGGGTGAGCAAGAACAAAAAAGAAAGGTAACTCCGGTACAGGGAATCGAACCCTGGGCTCCGCGGAACTGATCTCTCAGGTTATGAGAGCGCGAAATGTTAGCCACTACACCATACCGGAAATTGGCTGGTTGATTGTTGAAAAACACCACCGCAATTGGGCTTCAGGAATGATTTCTAGACACTTGATCACTTTGCAGACTGAATCTTCAACGTTGCTAGGCCGGTGTCTCAGTACTTCATACTAGATAACGGCAGATTACACAGGAGCTAGTGATTTATTGCGCAAGCTTGACATTCACAAAATTGCAGACTTTTGACGGAGATATTGGAAGCGAAATAAGTCTATCGTATTATTTTATTATTACTCTCTATCAATGCTTATATGCCCACAAACGCCTCTGCTATGCATGTAAACTTTTCAAAGATAAAACCACTTAGTAGCGGTAGCACAAAGGACCCTTGGAAGGGTTCATGACATCCTTGATCTTCAAGTCCTTAGCAAGACCCCACATATTAAGAACATCATCCAACTTAACATCCTTTCGCTCACGGCTAGGATATTGCATACCCTTGCCGTTGTACTCAGCATCGCGACCAGCCTTCTTCTGCTGCCACATCCACCAGATTCTGTCAATCTGGGCGTGGTGAAGGAAGAAGAGAGGCTCGTTGGGGGAAGTAGTAGGGTTCATCTCTCCACCGAGAGAAGCGTGGATGGAGCCGTGAGGGCCGCCTTCAGTGGTAGTAGCAAAGTAAGTCCAGTTCTTGGAGTTGTTCACGAGCTCGTCGATGTTCTTCTTGCTAATGGTGGGAACCATCATTTGGTAGGCCTCTGGCTCGGAGACTTCGGGCATGCTGCGGAAGAAGCAGTGGCCGCCGCTTTCGAGAACCTTGGGTTCGTCTTCGAGGTAGTAGGGTCGGAGTTTGTTGAAGCGGCCGGTGTAGACACACTTGCGAGTGCCGCCCGAAGTGGTTTCCTCGGTTACATCCCAGGTTCCGTCACCGCCGAAGTTCTTGTCGGACATGAGAGGGGAGCTCAGAAGGCCCTTGGCGGCATCCTTTGTCCAGTCCCAGTATGTTCCGGGACCCTTGTAACCACACTCTCGGAGGGCCTGCTCGTAGACGACGCCGAAGTATCTGTGCCAAGGAAGGAAAGGAGCGGCTCCGTGAACTATAATTGCGTTAGTAAAAGGCTAGCTTGGCTATGTTGGATGTGCGAGAACTTACTCCAGTCGTTGAGCTTGAAGTGAACGTAAGGGAAGTCATCGTAAAGAGTAGACTCCTTAAGACCAATACGAGAAGGCTTGGTCTTCAAGCAAAGAACAGCATCGATATAACCCTTCTGGTTCGCAGCGCTAAGCTCTCTCCACTCGACTCTCTTGGGAGGGTTGATGCAAGTACCGTCAGCCTTAACAGCAGGGAGGGCAGGGACGGCAACGGCCGGGGCGATAACGCTGGCGATAGTAAGAGCTGCGAAGAACTTCATGGTAGCGAATGTGTGAACGAATGTCCGTGGTAAGAATGAAACGAGAGAAGGTTGGTTGGTACTCAAAACAAGAAGTGCAGGTCGAGGCCTTTTATCGTCTAGTTTATACGGAGGCCATTTTAAACTACCGTTACATCGTCATGCAGAAGGCTACGGACATGTCCTGTCCTCGTGCCAGGCCCAAGCGCAAAAAATGCTATACGAGAAGATCTTCGTGAAATTCTAGAACACAGACCAGTGCGCTAAGACTCCCTTAATTAGCTATTTTTAGATACCACACAGTAAACCCGCGGGAACGAGAGCCAGAATTGTACTAGAGTATCTAGGTAAGTGCCCTGCAGTAGCAAAGGAAACTTGATCCGTCGTGGCGGAGTGAAAAGTGCGGAATTAATTTGTTTGCGGCATCGTTTTGGTAGGAGATCAACAATCCATTCCGCATTGTCAACTTCGAGGCAGAAGAGAAGGGGGTCAAAGCTGGACACTAGACGAAAGAGAGGCACTTCTATTTCCAATAAGGTAATAGGGTACCATCCTAGCGGCGACCAGACTAGGCTGAGATATGCATAGATCTACCGGGCAGGCAAGACAGGGTCCTGAAACCTCGTGTTCTCAAGTTCATCTTGTTTCTGTGGCGATTCCGATTGGTCTTTTTGCGCAATGGCAGGTCTTGGCTTGACTTTTCGGTAAGGACGGCCTCAGATTAATGTTATATTTCCGTGATGTCGAGATGAATTGTTGAGGCCTTTCTCAAGAAAGAACTTTTGCTTTCGTGTACTACTCGGCTTACGTTGGAAGCTATTGCGATGTGGTATCTAGACAAGAGATTTTCTGCGAAAATCTTGGTCAGAGGAAGAATCACGGTAAACAATGGAAATCTTTCGTTTCGATTCCAAGCCGTTTTGACCGATAGGTAACACGGACTCAAAGTGTCTTATGATCAGAAGCTTTGGATGTCTTGGCTAATGACGAAGTCAAAGTGTAGCTGCTGCTTCTCCACAGCATCTGGTAGTGTCAAATGCCATGAGGTAACCCTATAGACGACCCCGTGATGATATATCTGTTCATGATATCGATGAGCCTGTAGCCGGGTCACTATTTCTAGAGCATCAACCATGGAAATACGATCGCTGAAATGGGTATAACAGTCTTTGTTTCTTTGAGTGCTGCTTTAGAGTGCTCTCGTTCGCAGGGTGATACAATTATCAAAATTCACGTCTATGGATGTGTGAACACCAAAGAGTCATACCAACCAACCAATCTGTAAACCAGAAAATAAACAAACAAAGCCATATGGCCTCGGAAAAGAGTGTATCAGTTTTGCAAAGATCCTCTGCTAGTCCACAAATTTCGACAAGATTCAGGTTCCCCCCGTCCCCCCAACCTCCGTGAACGCATATATCATCACGTTCAATGATAGCGTCATGACTGCGCAACCCATCGCTCTTTGTATATAGATGACATATCATGATGGGGATGGCAAATGAGTTGTAGAAACACAGGGCCTCCGGTTAGGAACTCAACACAGTATTACCTAGTGAAGTAATTCCCTTCAATCGAGGGGCGGTTTGATCATGTCTGAACCGATTAATGGAAATAGTTTACGGTAGATAGGAACTGTAATGGATTTAATTTGAAATCAGAATGTATTTGTAATGTGCTATGAGGTATATCTCAAATGTAACGATGGCTTTCCCTAGCCTATCTGTTGTCCCAATTGCCTGCTTATATGTTGAATAACCAAGCTCTAAATCGCCAATTCTCCTATATGTAAAATAAAATCCAAATACCCAAAATCCAAAACCCATGGTTGAAATGTCTCATGTGACAGTATATCATGCAGCGCTCATCTCCTGCAAAAGCTTTCGTTGAAACTCATACTTCTTCTCTCGTCGGTTATTCTCCCTTCTCCTAAACTCATCTCTCCTTCTCCTCTCCGCTCGAGTACTTAGCAAAGCTCCTTCCGGACTTTCCCAATCAAGCGGGACTTCTTGGAAAATAATCGGCGTCCAGACCGGTAGGAGACGCTTGCCGCGGTGACCATTTGATGTAGGAAGGATGTTCCATGTTTCGTCGGTTTGGATTTCGCGACGTTCGACGGGGACGAAAGCAGATGGTTCGGGAGGATTGAGTTTCAAATACGAGACTTTCCTGTCTCGATCAGAACGCCATTCGCGATACTCAATCTCTGCGTGCGTAGCTTGTTCATCGCTCAAATCGAGATCGAACTCCTCTTGTCCCTCTAATAGCGGCGGCTGCGGTTGCGTAGTATATCTAGGCTCCCACTCTCTAAGCTTGGTATGGCATTTTTCCAGCGCAGACCAATGACTTTCAAGAGCCTTGACTCTAGAATGCAAATCGTGCGGCTCATCAGGAATAGGAGCCCGTCGTCCACCTCTGCGCGCAATAGCGCTAATGGTATCTCTAATATCCGTCTCGCGGAGGACCAACCACGTTAAATCGCGACGCGTTTCAAGACTGCGCAATAATTTCGAGCAGAGATTATAATCGTCGCCGGGTAATGATGTAGGTACCATGAGGTCGCGCAGCGTGCGATCGATGTAGCGGACTTCGCATAATGTGTTCTCGAGGCGCGCGTCGTTGGGGATGTTGATAAAGGGGTTGCAGCGCTGTAGGAATGCTGTACCCAGGCGGGTGGCAACGCTGGAGTCGCTGAGGGGTTTAAGGTTGATGATTGCCCCCGCTTGGACAGGGGCTTTGAAGACGTTGAAAAGGCCTCGGATGGCACTCATGATGCATTTTGTGACAGAAGGAACATTAATGAGAGTGAGAACTGAATAAAAAGCTGAGGGGAAAAGAAGAAGAGAAGAGGGGAGAGGCAAAGATGACCTTGGCTATCCTGTTTTATTAATACAGTTTCCCTAAATGGGATGACAAGACAAGACGGGCGCCTCAGCCATCCCATCCCATCCTTGTCCGCTTCCGTTTTGCTCCGCTTGGCCGTGATGGGCTTCAATGCGCGGACATTGCCGCGTGCATAGACCAAGAAATTATAAATACACCGCTTTTAACAAAAAGAACAACTCATCTTTTATAACCAGACTTCCCTGTAGCATAATTGCCAGTTGTCAAACACATCGCATTGTCGCGCAACAATTCTCTCCTGATCTCAGTACTCAAGATGTGATCGGCATCACATGTACCCAGGTACAGAACTTCCCCGCATGCACCGATTTAGGCTTATTTACCACCGAGCCCGATTCTCTTGATCGTACAGATCCTCATCGTACCCATCGTACTCATCCTGCAAATTCCTCGCATCAATGCTGCTTCTCGTTCCTTGACCTTCTACCCTCCGAGCGCGGAAGGAGAGAGATTGACGCTCGATACAGCCGTTGATGCGACCGTTGCCGAGAAACTCCATCCATCCCTCGTTGTTCTCGCCGTAGATGACAGGTCCCTGATCTTCACGACCCCGCCATGTAAAGTAAAGTCTATCGTGCGAAGATCGCATGGGGCGCTCGTCGAAGCGCAGAACGCCTTCTTACACACCGAGGTTAAATCGGCCCCAAAGTTCATTGCCCGCCAGCGTGAGCGTTAACTCCAAATCGTCCAAGTCGTAGTCCCACTGTTCTGTAACATCGCTTGAGACAAAGTAATAATCACCGTTTAAAAGACCCAGAGAAGCAAGTTCATCATCGTCTTCATCGCTGTTACCGTCGGAATGGTCTGGAAACTCGGAATATGGGGGTGGAGAATCGTCAAAGTCGCCAGACGGAACGGGAATCCGGCCCCGGGCCGCGATAGCGCCGCCTCGTCGCGCGGTCTGCTTGGTCCGCGGCGGTCTGGCTGGTTCCGAGGCACTTGCGCTGCGACCGGGTCTGATAGCGGCACCTCCTCTACCACGACAGATGGCAGTTTGTTTTTTGGGCGCTGGTTGTTCTGTCGCTGTCGTGGCCTTTGGTGGGGCTTTTGTTGTGGTTGTGGTTGTGACTGTTTTCTTAGTTGTCGTCGTAGTCTTGGTCGTGGTTTTTGCGGTCGCTTTCGCTGGTGTCTTTGCTGGAGCTTTGGTCTTGGGCGTAGCGGTCTTGGGCGCTGTAGCTTTGGGCACTGGGGCCTTTGCTGTTGTAACCTTTGGCGTGGCTGCTTTTGTCGCTGGAGCTTTGGGCGTCGCTGCCTTGACCTTTTTCGCAGCCGTCCCATCATCGTCGTTCGCCTTCCTCTTCGTCCCCTTATTCTCCGCTTTCGCAACCCCCTTCTTCGCCTCACGATCATTCTTAGTCCACTCCTTCTTAAGCTTCATTTCAATCTTGCCCACATTATCAGGCACTTTTAGTCCACCCGCATTAACAGCATCAAAAAGCCTCATGCGCGCGACCGACTTTGTCTTTGACGGAGGAAGCCCATAATGAATTAACTGGGCCTCGAACCAGTGCGCAGGGTGGTCCTTGTCATTACCAGAGGTGAAGTGTTCTTTGAGCTCGGTGGCTGTGGCGCGACGATGACGGTTTTGGCCTGACGCTTGGGCGAAAAAGACGCCTTCGGCGAATGCGAAGTTGTCTTGTGTTGCGGGTGGTGCTCCTACCCAAGTGTTGGCTGGCATCGTGAATGTTTGGTAGGTCTAGTAGACGTGTCTGATTGCGTGTCGCTGGGAGATAATGCCCGATTGAGATTAGAATGATGGTATCGTCACTGCCTTAGGTGCCCATAATTTGCTTTTTGTGCGGGTTGCATAAGTAATGCACAATCTGCCAATTGATTATGATCGACGTTTCACTATTCTTATGCATTGGCATGAGTGAAGATTGCTGTACATACTGGCGATACTGCAAGAATTGTTGGACAATGTTTTCTTGATCGCTTACTCATGATACGCTGGCCAATCAGTTAATTACTGAGACATTTTGTGTGCTTCTGCAGGTGCTTCACTCAATTAATCATACCCGCGTAGCTGGCGGCCTCAGCGTCAAGCCATTCAACCAGACGAGATACAATGTCTCAGCAAATGATCACAACATGATGTCTTCCTATCAAGCATCTATAATCACACATAAAGATAAATGTCACTGACGATGTTCCCCTCAGTTATTCCCAGCTAAGGTCTCCATTCCTTGGCTCAATGACATGCACTCGACCTCTGATTCCCTGAGAATCCCTGTAACCCGCCCATTATTTTTAGAGAAAATAAGGTTGGCACAAGCTTGGCAAGATCTGTGACGATGTTCAGGACCAATGTTTCTCTCAAACCTGATATGGAAGCAATCAACATTAACCACGTTTTTTAATCTACCACTCATAGCTTCTCTGTAGCGATAGAATGGGTGAGCCAGCAGGTAATCACCCCTGTAGTGACGTCAAGCCATGTTCTGGACTTTCCATGCAGCTGAATGACTGTCGCACCATGTCAAACCCCGCAGACGACACATGGAAAGCTCCAGCTTCAGCTCATCGTCATCATCAGTATTTATTTACCAATTCCCTAGAAACAATACTACTTTCTTCTTATTTCGTTTCTACCTTCTGCATTCTTATTATCGCCCATCATGAACAACATGTCTTCCCTCAAAGAAACTCTCACTGCCTCCGGAGGCACAGAGTCCGCAGGTAAGAACCTAAGCTCCCCGCTCCACCATAGCTCCGAGCTGACACCTCCAGGCTTCCTCAACGACATCATCGCCCAGCTATGGCCAAACATCAATATCGCGGGCGGCAAGATCGTCAAGGACACCGTCGAGCCCATGCTGGAGCAGATGCTTCCTGGTCCTCTGGCGAACTTGAAGTTTGTCAAGGTGGACTTTGGACCTGTTCCCCTCAAGCTGTCTCATGTTGATGTGCACAAGACCACGCAGGAAGGTATCAAGCTTGATATGAACTTGGATTGGGATGGCCAGTGCGATTTTGAGCTTGATGGGAGCATGGCTCCCAAGATTGTGAGTTGCTTCGCTGCAGAAGCTGTCGACGAAAGATACTGACTATTATTCTAGGGTATCGAGCATGTTAAGCTCCGAGGAAGACTCTCCGTACTGCTGTGTCCTCTGACAACCGTCATGCCTTTGGTATGTCATCCAAGTTAACGGAAACTGCCCATACTGACCAGTGCATAGATCGGCGCCGCACAAATCGCCTTCATCAACCCCCCATCCATCGAACTCGACTTCACAGACGCAGCCAACATCGCCGACTTCTCCATCATCGACAAAACCGTCCGAAAAGTCATCCTCAACGTAATCTCCTCCATGGCCGTCCTCCCCAACCGCTTCCTCGTCAAACTCGACAACAGCAACGACTACTTCAAGACCTTCCAGCCTCACCTCGGCGTTCTACGTCTCACTGTCGAAGGCGCTACCGAGATCACAGGCGAGAAGAAGAGCGGAGCCAAGAAACTTCTACAGAAGATCATCAAGGACGTTCCCGACTGCTACTGCGATGTCAACGTTGGTGCAGAGGGCGAGTGGCGTACTTCGACTATCAAGAACAAACATGATCCTCAGTGGAATGAGACGCATGATTTCTTGGTTACGGACTATGACCAGCAGATCACCATTGATATCAACGATGAAGATCTTGGTGGTGACGATGATATCGGTATCGCTACCACTACCGTGAAGGAGCTTCTTCTGAACAGGGGTACTCAGACCCTCGGCCTTACCCACAAGGGCCAACATCTCGAAACTAGGGTTACTATCCATGGTAAATTCTTCAACTTTGTCGGCGAGACAAACAGCATCTCTACCAGCCAAAGCCAAAACGAGGGTGAAATCTGCGGTCTAGCCACCGTTCTCATCGCCAGCGTCAACGGTCTAAACGGTAACCGCGATGAGCTCAAGCCCAGCGTAAAGGTAACATGGGGCAACAAAGAGTTTGTCACGCCTGTAAAGTCCTACTCTCCTGGCACAGACATCTTCAACCCCTCGTTCGACACAGCCTTCCGCTTCCCCGTTACTGCTGAGCAGCTCTCCAACCCTTCTTCTTTCCGGCTGGTGCTACAGAATGGTACTAGTGAGCAGGGAACTGTGGAAATTCCCTTTAATAGTGTCTCTGGTGCTCAGGGTATGGTTAGGGAGGAGGAGTTTGATGTTGGGTCTGGTGTGACTGTCAGGGCTCGAGTTGCTATTCGTGGTCTGCAGATGGCGCAGTAGGAATGATCAGATCCTGAGAATGATGAGTAGTGAATCGGTAGCATGACTTAGCAAGCAACAAATAGTCTTTTGAAGTACTATTGGAACACTCAATCGTCCTAAGATAATCTCCGACATTGGTATCTGGAATTCAAACAGGAACCTTTCTTAACCATAAACAGGGTTAAGCATGTTAGATTGGCTCAACTAATATTCCAAACTAAACAACCGGTCAAATACATTCTCCAATCCAGACCTCTTATCGCTTATCACTATCACTATCGAAAGATCCTCCGTAGTTACAAGAACTTATGATGGTCAGCCCCGCAAACAACCGCATTAGGAAGGCACATAGAAATCCTATGCCGAACATCCGCGCTCGGATTACCTGTCACGACCTGATCAACGTTGCAATGCAGACTAGACGGTGGAACATTTGGACTCGATGATGTCGGTGTCAAAAGTTCCGACTGATAAGCGATCAGTCGACTCCTTACAGGACTGTGACAAACAAGATCCTTGGTATTGATCGGCAGATACCCTGGTCATGTTGGAGATAAATAAATAGCAAGATGTAGCACTTGGTTTCTCAAGTTTGTCTCGGGCAGCTGTATCTTCTTTGTTGAACTGTTTCAGTGATATTTCCAAGATGGGTCTGAAAAGAGTGGTTTTTGCGGCTCTTAGCTTTGTCGCCTTGTCAAATGCATCTGCTATCGATACACGAACAAACAAACCCGCGAACACCCAATACTACAACTCCAAGACAGCCCGTAAGTCTACCATCCAACACGATCCTGCCTCATACTAACATCAATAGCATACTATGTCTCACCAAAGAACATCCCCCAAGTCTCCTTCGACGTCGGTGAAAGCTACGCTGGCCAAATCCCAGTTGACTTGAAGAAGAACGGCGCCAAAGATCCAAAGTTCTTCTATTGGTTCTTCCCAACTGTTAATCCTGCCGGGATGGACGATGTCGTTATTTGGTTCAACGGCGGGCCTGGATGTTCATCTTTAGAAGGTATCTATCTCCCCTTTTTCACTGTACAAGACTGACAGGTTATAGGCTTCATTCAAGAGAATGGCCCTTTCAAGTGGCAGTACGGAACATACAAGCCCGTTCCTAACGCTTGGTCATGGCATAAACTCGCTAATGTTATCTGGTACATTCTCTCCTCCCCTCTTCACACTGCTCATACTAACTTCCCAGGGTCGAATACCCCATCGGCACAGGTTTCTCAACCGGCCCCGTAACCGCCCACAACAACACCGAAACAGCCGCCCAATTCACAGCATGGTGGAAAAACCTCGTCGACACATTCTCTCTTCAAAACAAGAAAATCTACGTCACAGGCGAATCCTACGCAGGCGTCTACGTTCCCTACGTCGGCGCAGCCATGCTTGACAAGAAGGATAAAGAGTACTACGACGTTCAGGGCGCACTTTACTATGATCCTGTCATGCCGTACGCTGACGAGCTTCATCTTGACAAAGCTGCCTTCCCAGCGTTTTTTAGACACTGGGAAAGTGTTTTTGCAATTCCTGATAAGAACAAGAAGATTCTTGAAAAGGATAACGAGAAGTGTGGATTGGATAAGTATCGCGAGGAACATTTGACGTATCCCCCTCCGAAAAAACCGTGGAAGAAGGTCCAGACCAAGGGGTGTGATATCACTGCTCATTTCGACGAGATCATTCCTGTTATCAACCCTTGCTTCAACGTTTATCATGTTCAGGATACCTGTCCTGTGTTATGGGATATCCTGGGCTTTCCATCGGTGGAGTATAATCCTCCCGGCGCAACGATTTACTTCAACCTTCCTGAGGTCCGCAAAGTTATCCATGCACCAGCGGCACCCAAGAACTGGACATCATGCTCCGGGCCCGTCTTCATCAAAGGCGATGCACACTACGATCCAACAGAGCACGAAAAGAAATTCCAAACCCTCGTTGAAAAAACAAACAACGTGATTATTGGTTCTGGCGTAGCAGACTACATCATCACATCCAACACCACAGCACTCGCAGTCCAGGGTCTGACATGGAACGGAAAACAAGGATTTCAGAAGGCGCCGAGTGAGGAGTTTGTTGTGCCTGTTATTAACAATACTGCTATGAATGTGGAGAACTGGGCGGGTGGTAGTGTGCAGGGTGAAGTTCATAGTGAGAGGGGTTTTACGCTGGCTACTGTTAAGACGAGTGGACATATGGTGCCGCAGTATGCGCCGCCGGCTGCGTTTAGACAGTTGGAGCATTTGTTGGGACGGGTTGAGAGTTTGACAGAGGGTGAGCCTTGGTCTGTTAATATTTCTACTTCGTTTAAGTGGCCTTACTAGATCAGTTAGTCCTGGATAAAGATAGCTCATTTTAAGAGTGTTGGATTTGGAGATATATAGTCCAATGTTATGACTGCTACTCCTTGGTCAAGTCCTTAAGCAGTCTTCGCCCTCTCAAACAATCCTCCTCATGCATAGGCTCCCTGCTCGTCTCGGCAATCCCACCCTTCACCCACTCCTGCACAGCATCATGCTCAAACAACCTCTCAGCATACTCCCTCGCCTTCCCACTCACCTCAATCCCATATGTCTTGAATCTAGATGCAATAGGAGCATACATAGCATCCACGATAGTAAACTTCTCACCCGCCAACCAAGGGCCCCCAAACTTCTCAATTCCCTCTTCAAAAAGTGCAGTAAAACGATCAATATCCCTCTGCAGCGCCTCACCGACGCCTGCCATTTCAATTCGTAGAGCGACGTTCATAGAACACTCATCGCGAATAGCGTTGAAACCAGAGTGCATCTCCGCAGCGGCACATCTAGCAAAAGCACGTGCCGTTACATCCTTTGGCCAAGCCTCAGGATATGTCTCAGCGATATATTCACAAATAGCAAGTGAATCCCACACGACGATTGAGGTCTCGGAGTCATGAAGACAAGGGACTTTTCCAGATGGTGAAAAGGCGAGGAATTCGGGTTGGCGGATACCGGGTTTGAAGAGGTTGAGCTTTTCGTCAAAGGGGATGTCGAGGGCTTTGAGGAGAACCCATGGTCGCATTGACCAGGAGGAGTAGCGTTTGTTGCCGATGAAGAGTGAGTATGTCATTTTGGAAGCAATTTGGTGTGATTGTTAATGGAGTTTGTGAGAAAGATCGTGAGCTGGGGTTGGTTTTTATGGTGGTGAGGCTGAAGTTTGCCCCGCTGGGTTTTCGTATAAGTCCCGCAAGCTGAAAGCGTGAGTCACGTACGCCCTCAAATTGACATTGGATTTGTAATCACGGTGACCGGATTGAGAAGGTAAATTGGCCTTGCCATGTGTCATTAAACCATGCCTCTAATACATTTTATGCCGAGGGAAGCTATATCCAGTAATCTCCACCAAATAAACCATACCGTCTAGACATCATGCTTTGTAGGTGCATACATGGGCATAGGCTCCTTTCGTCGTTGCATACCATCCCAAAGAGCCAATGCCGTCTCAACAAGATGAATAATAAAGAAGGGGATAAGGTTGTACTGCCATCCCCTCATGATCCTCAGATGGCTCTCAATATCGCTCCTCTCACTGTCGCTAGTAAGATTCAAATCCAACATCGCCGCAAACCAATTCTGTGGTGTCCACGACTCGAGGGGATATTTCCGCCCGGGTTCCAACTGCGCAGCAAAGCCAGGAACGATATCCTGATCATCATGTTGGTTCGTAACGATAAAGGTATAAATAAGTGCTGTGAGGACGAGGAGTAGACTCAGGACATTGAAGACGAGCCATGTATTGTAGAAGAGTCGACTGAATTTTCCAGGATTATGTCTGTTGCGAAGGAAGAGTGCAATGATTCCTCCTAGCCCGACGATGACAAAAGCTGTTCCTGCGGCACCGTTGGCTGTGTGGCCTTGGTCGGTTATGAGATTTGCTGGTTCGCCTTTCATAGAATGTTCCGTGTTGCGATATCTGAACGTAAAGGTTCCGCTGGCTGTGCCGTGAAGCCAGCCTACCATTGCAGAGATGAATGATAGTTCAATAATAGCGGCAATCATGAGAAGCCCGAGGGCGACGTAGAGGAGAGGACGTGGTGAGACCATGTTGGATGGATAGATCTGATCTCAACTAAATGGTGTCCAGTATGTGACTTCCTTCAATGTGACCAGAAAAGAACTGATGAAACAAAGAAACAAAGCAGGAGGGTAAGCTTTATTTAAGCATGTCAGTAGTCCAAAACATTATTCCAACTCAGCTGCCGTGATGCCGAACAGGTGAGCACTAGCATCATCCTAGTGCTGACATGGATGGAATCCTTGGCTGACGATAGGCTACGTAAATAGAGTGCAGCTCACTCAGCCCAGCCCAGCACTTCAGCTCAGCCAAATTACACCGCCACGTACAGGGATCTTGTTCATCATTCGCCATGTCCCTCCAGATGGCTTGTTTAGTGTCAACGGCTCGTGAGGCTTAGTTTAGGGCTTGGGCTTTTATTTTAAGCTCGATGATAGTTCCGTACTTGTTTGACCAATGGCTTTGTTTTGGACCTTTGGTGAATCTTGAAGTTAATCTCACTGTTTAAAATTCAGCGGAGGTTTACTCTGTTTCAACTCGCCATGGGAAGTTGATCCTGGTGACTGGCAGCGGAGCATATTTCCATATGGAATCTGGAGGATGGACAGGGTAGTATCACATACGTAGTCAACCAGTATCATCAGTCCAGTGACGCGTACAGTAGCATTCGCCTCTATGACTGATTGGATTACCAAATACAAAAGCTGAGTGAGACGACATCACGATTACAACCCTGTCCAATGGCCGATCTTACCCCAGACCCCAAACTGATCGACGTAAACCTTGGCATCAGCCTCAAAAGTCGGGATGATTCTGGACTCTTTAGACTGCTAACGTTTTGACTCTTCGGCCAAAGGCATCAATAGCGTAGGTCCAAAGTCCTGTTTCAGCCCGGAATCCACGTTAATTCCGTGTCTGTTCTTCTCAACCTCATCAGCTTCGGCGAACCGGTAAGATCGGTATTCTACACCATTAGTCAACATTCACATGTGATCCGAGTCTTGCTTACCGCACACACTGAACCTCTCACCCTGCACCATAAACGCAGCGAATCCGCGATGCGTAACGAGTACCACATCTTTATACCTCCCCGCCCTCGCAATCTCTCCGACCCTCCGTCTCACCCTCTCGGCTCGCACCGTCGCATCGTCAGTAGAATGTGGCGGAAAATCCCACTCCTCAGCACAACTTCCAAAATCTAGTCTTGGAAATTTTATTTCCAAATCTTTTTTTCCTACGCCTTTATTACAAGTAGCGTCATGTGCTTCTCGTAGATCAGGCCAGACTTGAATCTCTACCTTTTTGGAGATTAAGAGGTAGCGAAAGACTATGTACATTGTTTGAATGGTTCTTGTCATTGGTGATACGATTATCAAGTCTGGTTTGACTTTGAGCGTTTGTTGGGCATTTTTGGCTTGACGGGTGCCCAGGTCTGTGAGGGGAGGGTCGCGGTGGGGATAGCCTCTTTCTACGCTGCTGCTGTCAGCTTTTAGGTCAGCTGAGAGAGGATGATGGGTTACTTGTGAAGGGCTTGGCCATGGCGGAGAATATGAACTCTTGTCATTTCAGCTGTTAATATCTTATCGGTGAGGTAAGTTGATGTTGTTTCTGAGGGTGTATTGGTGATATTTGGATGTAGGCTGTGAGGGTGAACAAGGCAAGGCAGCACGTGAGGACGTCTTCGTGGCTGGCGAGCCTGATTAGGTTTGAGTAACAATAAGCTCAACACCCACAATCATTCACTGCTTTTCGACGTTAAATAATGGTAATTATTGTATCGTTTTTGATGTTATAGCACAATGGTTTGATTGTAATTGAACATATGCTGCACGATACATCTGAACTATCCTGGTTTGGTGCCCAAAGACACGGCATATCCCTAGCGACATAGGTCAACTACCGTACAGGTCGAATAAGCACCCAAACCCCTGATGATCGCCACAGGGGGAGTAAGCGGCGAATACAGACAGTTCCCTGTCAGTCGCTAAATGGGGACTGTTGTTCCCACAGTAAGCGGGCTTCATTGAACATGACCGGAGCCCGCAACGCTCATTCTGATGATTCATCCAGCTGCTTTACATGCACAAATTCAACTTCAGTCTCAATCAGCCAGTTGTAAGACTTGAGCCCTCATCCAAGTTGTGTTGGAGCGGTCTATCTTCAAGCGGCTTTGCCACAACTCCGAATTTATGTCACAGAATACAAGGCCAAGTTTGGCCATCCATGTCTTGATTATTTCTGGACAGAGTGGATGTCATCTACAGTTTGGCCCAGAAGAATCATGTTTCTATCCAGATGAACTGATTTGCAAAACACAAGACATGCCGTCTTGCTTCCCTCAGAAGCGCAAACTTTTGTAAACGACTGCTGTCCAATCTGCCTGAATCTATAGATAGACAATCTTTATGTCATTATTGAAGTAATTACTACAGTAGAAGGGTACTTGAAGTAGATGACACGAGATTGGAGTGCTTGTCTGGTTGTTGCTTGCCAAACTTCCACCAAAGCCACCTACCAATCTACCACCTTCCAAAACTACCAGGGAACACTCCTTAAAAACCAGCTTCACTGCTGTAAATTGCCGAGATCCGACATCGAAGATTAATTCAACTCTCCAAAACGTTCCTGGCTCTCAAATCGAACCTAAACCCGATATATCCACCGAAACAAGACATATCTCAGATCTACACCAGCATCTCCACAAATCCAGGAACCAAGAACGCCGGTTCAGGTACAGCCGTTGTAAACCACATGATTATCTGCCAAATGCAGCTTTTTTATCGATTCCCCTCTTTAATATTTGTCCGGTGATAACAAAACGTGGTGCCGAAAAACTGCATCCAGCTTGTGGATACACCGCAAACAGCCTCTTCCGCATTCATCATCCCAAAACCACAACCAAGAAAACTTGATCAAATCTAATTATATCCTCTCACTATCCAAATCCGTCTGCCTCAGAGCCCAGACTTCATACATACGCCTTGTTTCTCAGAAATTCGTCGTCATGACCCCATCCCATCCCGAGACAAAACATCCCGCCGACCCATCCTGTCTCAATCCAAAAATGTCTCTCTCTTTCACCCAACTCTGACGTCCCTCCTTACTCTACCGGCCTTGACAAAGGTCTGTCACGATGGCAGCGGCACAGCTGTACCATTATGATCCCTCCTTTATAGTAGCGCTCGTAGCGCTTGGTTTGTTTTTTACTGCGGCGCTTGTTTGTCTTTTGCAGATTTTGAGATGTAGGACTTGGTTTTTCATTCCGTTCTTTTTTGGTTGTTCCGGTAAGTAACCCTTCGAGAGAACTGCAGGTTCTATACTTTGTTTACAATTACAATGCTGTAGATCATATTGCTAACTGATGTACAGTTGAGGCTGCTGGATATGCTTGTCGAGCTCTATCAACCAGAACCTCCACCCTTCCCTACGCAATCCAGACCTTTGCTCTCCTTCTCGGTCCGGCTTGTATGGCTGCTAGTATCTATATGATGCTTAGCAAGATCATTATCGCTTTGGACGCAGATATACACTCTCTTGTTCCAGTCAAGGTTTTACCCAAAGTCTTCATCTTTTGTGATTTAGTTTCGCTCGCAGCGCAACTTACAGGTAAATCACTCCCTCGACACTCTAAAGCTCATACTAATGCTATAAAAAGGTGCTGCATATCTCGTCGATGCCACACTGGTATCTCAACAAAGAACAGCCCAACTCATCATCGTGAGCGGTCTCTCCTTCCAGATCTACTTCTTCGGCTTCTTCACTTCCGTTCTCCATATCGTCCACAGTCGTGTCATCGAGACACCAACGCGCCAGAGCACAGATCTTGCAATGCCTTGGAAACGCTGGATCATCGTTCTTTACCTCTCCTGCGGTCTCATCATCATCCGATCTATCTACCACGTAATCGAATACGCCACCGGTCCTCTCGGTGTTGTTCAAAGCACCGAGATCTACTTTTACGTCTTTGACGCAGGATCAATCTTTATCGTGGCCGCTCTTCTCAATATCTTTCATCCGAGACAATTGGCTGGTATATCGAAGGATGACTTACGGGACGTTGAGACTGTCATCGTTACACCCTCGAAGCCTGTGATGTATCAACCACCACGGTACATACAACCGCCACCATTCCTTCCTTCGCATGCGAATTTGAGGAATCGGGGACCGTACTATCATCATCCTAAGAGTCAGTATCGGAGTCAGTCTTATATACAGTATCCGCCTCCCATGCATTACTATCAGCAGCGGAGACCGCCTACGCTCATGCATCAGCGGCCGAGGACGAACAGGACGAATAAGAGTTTTAATCCGTCTTTGAGTTCGAGCTCTAGTGTGGTTAGTATATATAACCCTCAGACTGGACAGTATGAGCCTTTCAGACGGTAGTTGTTGGTGTTGTGGCGGAGTGTTAGACACATACAGCTGTCTTTGAGGCAGTCGAGCACAGTCAGTTTCCTATGTCAATTTCTAGAACGAATTAGAGTACAATCGTTGTATAACAATAAATTGATTCGGTCATTCATTAGTAAAAGTCCATTCTATAAGCAAGTCCCATCCATCACCCATCGCTCAAAACACAAGTCATCATTCATCCTTACCAGTACTGAAACCTTCCCGAGCGCCAAACAAACGCATAACCTTCTGAACAAAACTGTCCTTAACAACACTATCCCCTTGCGCCATCCCATTCGAATCCACAAACGTACTAACAAAAGTCTTCCCCTGCAAACATCCCACATTCGACTGTCTAATTTCCTGTCCATCCCTCACAGCAGCTACCAGAATACAGCTCGTCTCATTGAACTTGCTTCCGAGATCAAAACCCGTCTCGAAGCCAAACGCTGTTGCTTTACCGAGTGGTGTAGCTGGCCTGCCGGGCTCGTGCCCGTATACGTTGTAAGATTCAATGTCTGTCGCGCCATTCCAGGATACGTAGCCGAGGGTGGAATCTTCGGTCGTTTCGAGGACCAGCGCGGGCGGCCATGACATGGGCGTGCCGGTCCAGACGTCTTTGAAGGCGCGGTAGCTGCGGACTGTTTCGTCGTTGCCGAAGCGCGCTTGCCAGCGGAGGTCTTGGCCACCTGCTGGGCCATACTCGTGGACGACGCCGCCAGCGCCCCAACTCATGAAGGAGTTACCGTTGCTAAGACCCCATTGAAAACTTCCATCTTGAGTAGAGACCTTTGCACGGTCGGGTGAGGTAATGAGTAGAACCTCGGGTTTTTGGTCCAATTTAGGCGGCAAGTTGACCTTGAGCACCAATCCTCGTGAATACGCCTGCCCATAGTCCTCAGGACTATTGTGATTGTCAAACATGCTAATGATCATGTGTTTCTTCTCAGCTTCCAGCGCCCGAACGTGGTTCTGCCATCGGAATCGTCCATTGGGCGGTATACCCCCGAAACTTCCACCCTTGGTATTACCTCTCAGTTCCCAGAGCACTTTACCATTCGCTCTCGAGATGAGATACACGGACCAGAAGTTTCGACTGCTAATCAGGAACGAATCGTGATTGACAGCTTGGACAGAGTTGAGATGGAAAAAGTCGTATGGCGTCGTAGCTGAGCCGTTGCCAGACTCTGTGATAAGCGGCAGCATAGAATCCTCGGGCCAGAAATGATCGAGCGAACTCCAACTGAACAAAATCTCCTCCGTCTCAATATCAATCTCAAAGAACATCGAATCTGAAACCCAATCCTCCGCCGTTCCTCCCATCTGGGTAAGATTATACGCCGTAGTATTATACGCCGTAACCAAGATCGTTCCCCTCGTCGTCAATTCCTGTTCATGAAAGTCCAATTGGCCCTTGAACTTCTTTCCAAACTTATTGCTGATGATAGCATCGAGATGAATAATCGTCTTCTCATACTGACTGTTCATAATCATCACCTGGCCAAATCCATGCGCGCCCTTTCTCGTACCGCGCCATAGCGTGAGGAATTGTTCGTTATTGACATTCTGCACACGCAGACCTTCCGAGTCAAAAGGAGCTTCATCGTGGACATAGATAAGCTCGGCGTTCTGCTTCATGATGAAGCTGGCAGCTTGCACGAGACCTTTATCCTCCCCTGTAGACTGCGGTGTGATAAACACATAACCCTTCGAAAGTTCACCTCCGTTGGGATTCCATTCGATATGCGGCGGTTTATGCGGGGAGCTTTTAAAGCGACGAAACAAAAAGGTCTTGTCATTCTTGGGTCGGATAAGCTCAAAGTTACTCCAAGAGCGATAGGTCTTCATGCCATCTTTGCCGATTTTCGGATCAGCTGCTTCTCTCGCTTCCTTTGCAGCTTTTTCAGCCTTTACTAGTTTCGCAGCTTCTTGTTCGGCGAGTTCTTTGGCGTCGGGTAGTTCTGGTAATTGATCCGTTTCGAAGCGTGATGGTTTGGGAGGCGTGAGGTCGTCTGATGAAGGAACGGAGAAACACCACCACCAAAAGACGAGGTTAATTGAGATGACGATCAATGCGACCTTTTTGGCCCAAGGCGAGCCTGAAATGACGACCATTTTCGCAATTCAATTCGCACGAGTTTGACCAGCGCGAAGAAAAAGGTCAGCTTGGAGAAAAAAGACGGCGCTGATCGCAAAGCAAGACAGACCCTGGGTACCATATAAGGGGTGAAAGCGCTATACGCAAGGGATGACCCTGAAATTTAGGTATTCCGTAAATTCTGGAATGGAGCCCCTGTGCGCATTCCGGGCATGTAAAGGGACATCCTCCCTTGAGACATTGAGGGTCATGATTGGTGATGTTTCAGTTTGAGGGTGGGATGTGGAAATAGAGCTGAGGAAAAGAAATGCGATATATTGGGATTGTACTTGGCAAAGGCCATTGTAACATGGGTTTGGTAAAGAATTGAATGGTTCTGCTGATTGCAATGGAATAAGTGCGCTGGCTTGGAAGTTCAATTGATGGCTCCTATTGTTGGGATGATGATTGTTGAACGACGATGGGTACTTTGGTAACCAATAATAGCGGCAGGAGGACAATTCCTATCCCAGAACATGTTTCACCCTTGGGCCATAGCTTATCTTCACCGACAGGGCCAGAAATGCAGTCTGTTAAACATGGAGAATTGCTGTCCTGGAGGACAGCATGGCTCTATCTCACTTCAAGGGACGACCCCGCTAACAACGGCATTACACGGGACGCATATGGACATACCATGGCAAGCTTCTCGATGTCTTCAATGGATACAATATTTAAACAGCTATATCTTTCTACAATGACCTTTGCGCTATAATGGCCCAACTTTTCCACTACCATACGACTAAATGCCCAAACCACGAGCATATACACAACCTACAATACCATGCAACCACCTTATGGCGCAAGTCGCTTAGGAGTACGGGGGTAGTAAGCGGCAAGGTGAACACTAGGCAAAGCCAAAGCCCAAGCAACAATACGATCGAGACCGAAACCACCACCACCGTGAGCAGGAACACCAACCTGTCGGAAGACAGCAAGGTACTCCTTGATACCATCAGACTTAGGGTCAACACCCTTGGCCTTGATACGCTCCTCAAGCTCATCAGGGTTGTGGATACGCTGACCACCGGAGAGAACCTCCTGGCCACGGATGAACATGTCGAAGGCGTTTGTCACGCGGACGCCGTCGCCGACTGTGTTGTTGACGTCGTCGTCGAGCTTGGCGTAGAAAGGACGGGCGGTCTCAGGGAACTTGTCGATGACGTAGAAGTCGGTGTTGAACTTCTTGCGGACGACTTCGCCGAGGGCCTTTTCTTGGGGTGTGCTCATGTCTTCGTCGTCGCGGACGTTGGCGAATTCGGCGGGGCCTTCCTCGCGGAGGAGCTTTTGGGCTTCGGCGAAGGAGAGGCGGACTTCCTTGCCGGGCTCGGGGAGGAGGAGGGGCTCGGAGGCGTAGGCGGATCGGACGGTCTCGATCTCGGTAGCGCAGCGCTCTGCGAAAGTGATTAGCTGTTGTTCATAGATCCTGCGATGCTGAACTTACCGTGAATGCCACGGAGAATGGACAGGAGGACACCCTCAAGAACATCAAGAACCTCAAGGTAAGAGTCCTTGATCTCCATCTCCAGATCAAGACCAGTGAACTCAGTCATATGTCTGGGAGTGTTGGAGTTCTCAGCACGGAAAACGGGGCCAGAGCTGAAAACACGCTCGCGACCACCAGCAATCTCAAACTGCTTGTAGAACTGGGGCGATTGGGCGAGGAAAGCCTCCTCTCCGAAGTAGGGCAGTCGGAAGACGTTACCACCACCCTCGGAGGCGGCACCGATAAGGCAGGGAGGCTCGAATTCCTTGAAGTGGCGGGGCTCGAGGTAGTTGCGGAAAAGGCGCTTGACTTCGATACGGATGTCCTAGAGAATTGTGTCAGGAAAGCTCAATTGGTCGTTTTTGGGTAACTTACAGCAATAGCCTGCTGAACGGGAGTTCGCTTGTGCATGGCAATGTTGTCGAGATGGGTCAACATGCTAGCAGAGGGAACAGTAGAGGTATTCTCAGCCTTCTCCTTCTCAGCCTCCTCACCAGCCTTGCTCTCATCACTGAAGTTGACAATAGGCTGGCTAGCAGCCTCAAGAGTCATACCCAGGACAGCAGGAGCAGGAGCAAGAACGTAGCACTTAGTGATGTGAAGCTCAAGAGTAGAAACACGGCAGCTCTTGACAGGCTCAAGAGGCTGCTTAACCTTGGCCTCAACAGCAACGAAACTCTCAGGGCTGATGTTGGTAATCCACTTGACCATGGGCTTGCTGACAACAGGCTCCTGCTCAGAGGCCATGATCACACCCTGAATATCCCAGTTTCCACCCTTTCGCAGCTCGATAAAGCCCATCTTGGCGCTCTGAACACGCGAGTTCTGGAGCCAAGCGCGGACAATGACGGTCTTTCCATTGTACGACTCGTCAAGGTTTCGGATCTCGACCTCCTCGGCATCCTCACTGAAGGAGGCTCTGGTGACCTGCTTGTTTCCGTAGCTGTCCTTGGCAGGGTCGTCGGCGAGGCTCAGCTTGGCGGCAGCTTGTTGGGCGGCGAGTTCAGCGGCGCGCTGGGCCTTGAGGGCTTCCTTCTTGGCCTTGGCCTCGGCCTTCTTGAGGGCCTTCTTCGAGGGGCCGGCTGCTTCACCTTCTTGAGGAGCTTGACCCTCAGGTGCTTGAGCAGCCTCGGGGGCGGCGGCTTGAACTGCTTGAGCTTCTTGTTCGGACATGATTGCTGTTGTTGTTTTTTTCGGTATGTAGGTGATTGAAGAGCTAAAAGCAGGGCAGAGTCATCGGCGGGGTGGATGGAGGGGCAATGAGGGGCAGAAACAGAAGGGTTTTTAAAGACTGTGTGCCACGTGACGTATGAGACGTCAGACAACGATGGTCTGACCAGCACGAGACGTTAACGGCGTTACCGGCGTGGAGTCATTAAAACATGAGATCGAAGATATTAATTGCTTTGTATTTACAGCCATTGGTGACTCAATTGGATGGATAAAGTGTTGCTGAAGGATTGGGGGTGTTGCAGAGTTTCTGCCGATGGCGCTGTAAATGTGCTTAGAAGGTCGTGGAATGACGCTACTCTACAAGGACATAATCTTGTCGCGTCGCAAGCCAAGATATGGATCAAGAGGTCACGATCAATGGGTCGATTATTCCCTGTGTGTCAATTGTATACATTGCCTCAGTGGAAGAACAATTGTTAAAGGTGGTATGCTCAATGAGTCTTCCCCGAAGCCGAGTGTCATCCGATCGCCGAAGTCGCATTGCTAATGATCGCATGCGCAAAATCGCAATCCCGCGTTCCCAGCCGCGTATAGATCCAGAGTACACCATTATCATAGAGTGAAATTCGCATTTGCACCAATAATCTACAACCCACCCGAACTTCAAGATCTACAAAGATTGGATAAGCCCATAGCCGAACCTACAGCCGTAGCGTCCTTCAGCTGCAGCAGATGACTGATACTCCACCTACATAATCCGAGACGAAGGTAAAAGTCTCTCAATTTAATTCTTGACTTAACAACTGAGATCAAATCCAAAATGTCTTCCAACGGAGCCGAACGTCTAAAGAACAGAAAGCCAATCAAGAAGCCTACCCCGGCTTATCTTCCGGCTCCAGGTTCTGTACTCACCGTCGATAAGACCCTCTACTCATCCATCCGCGATGCTGAGCGTGAGCTTATCGAGGAGTTTACTCTGCCTATTCGATCTGGGAAAGCATGGAAGGCACCTGCTGGTTCGATTGTGAAGATCAGTACACCTGAGGGACCGCAAGTTGGTAGGTTGAAGTCAGTGTGGAAGTGGTGAGAATCTCACTTACACCAACAGGTGACTTAAACATCTGGAATGCCCACAACCCGCGCGAACGCTTCTGGGCAAGCCGCACAAAGCAACTCCACGCCTCCCACGTCTCAACATACGACCGTCTCTGGTCCAACCTTCCTTACATGCGTCCCCTAGCCACCATCATTACGGACAGTCTAGACTGGTACGGCGTCGACGAGCACGGCGGGCGAGTACACGATCTGCTGGGTACACGCTGCGATCCGTACATCAACACTGTTCTCAGCGGGGGCCAGTATAATTTCCAGTGCCATTCTAACTTGACGCGTGCGGTGTTGCCGTTTGGGTTGATTGAGCAGGATGTTCATGATGTTATTAATATTTTTCAGGTTACGGGTTTGGATGAGGAGGGGAGGTATTTTATGAATCCTTGTCCGGCGGAGAAGGGTGATCATATTGAGTTCTTGGCTGAGCAGGATCTTCTGATGGCTTTGAGTGAGTATCGCAGTAATAAGTTGGGTTGAGATGAGTTGCTAACGTGGTGCAGGTACTTGTCCTGGTGGTGATCTTTCGCTTTGGGGTTTTGGAGAGGATAGTGAAGAGGAAATGATCAAGTGCTGTCGTCCTCTCAAGGTAGAGGTGTACCGTCTTAAAGATGAGACTTTGTTGGAGAAGAGTGGGTGGAAGCCGGCTGAAGTGTCGGCATACAGTGGACGTCACGGAATGAATGTCCCACTAGGTGAGAACAGAGAAGAGAAAGCTTAGATAGACAATCCACAGTATGCTATATCACTATTCCACGACCCATCAATCGTCCATAGATTCATTCTGTCTGCAATCAATGCATCTTGCCACTCTTAGCCTCAGCACTAAGCACACTCTCATCCCGATGCTGCATGACCGCAACAAGCGCACCTCCCGGTCCCGAAAGCAATAAACTTCTAACAACACCCCTAACAAGTCCCATCCTCTCCTCACCAACCTTCAACTCCGGCTTAACCTCAAGCAGCTGATACACGGCCCAAACAAGCCCCGCCAGCGAACCAGTAGCAAAATCGTAGATGAGGAAGTTGTGGGTTGCTGCTGCGGCGCTGGACATGGGTGTGTAAGAATGCGGTGCTGCGTCTGGGACGAAGACTTTGGACGCTGTGAGTGCTGATGCAAGATTCTTGGGGAGGAAGGAAGATGTGAGAAGGACGATGTAGGTGGTAATTTGGCTCACGACCGCAATATTCCAAGCAAAACTGTAGGCATGACGCAGAGCAGCTTTATCAAGAACAACCTTGGATTTATTCGCATCTTGTCCCACACTCAATCTCTTAAGAAGACCCGTGAAAACAATCTGAAGAGCGAAGATGTAGAACGGCGCCATTGACCAAACAGCATTAGACCACTGTCTAACATTGTAGTTGGAGAACGGGTACACCATGAAAATGACAGGCACGATATAGCCTAACAGAACTGACGGGACGACAGTGTGAAGACTGAGATAATCTCTCACATGGACTCTTTCTGCCCAAGATGCTTTGGAAGTCCAGAAGAGATGGATGGCATAGTATAGCGGTGCGACGAAGCCGAAGCCAACAGACTGCACAAGCCATAGCCAAACAGCACCACTACCTCAGTCAGTATACATCCCTCAATTCTCAAGAGCGAGTTTAACTTACTTCAATACAACAGGCGCCAAACCAACCGTCCTCTGTCCCTCAATAATAAACACCATAAACGTAGCAATAAGCTGTCCACCAAAGCAAAACATAAAAAGCGACAATTCGGGCCTAGACCCATCTGTGACATTCGCCCAAAAAACATTGCCCAAAACAAAGAAATAATCCAGCGGCTTAAAACCGGTGTATTGCTTCACAAGAAGTCTATCAGTATCTGGGAGGAAGCGAGGGAGTGGATCACGGATTATGCTAGAGAACATGGCTGTGTAGCCATTGCGGTTGAGTTGCAAGATGAGCGCGTCGAGACCGAAGATTGCGAGGATTGTTAGAATGAGGATTGGGGGGATGCGATTAGACAGGGTTGGTGAGGAAGCCATTTTTGCAATTTGAATCGCATTGGCGTTGATGGATGAGAAGGAAGAATTGAGAGCGTGAGAGAAGCCCGTAATTATACGGAGTAGTGAGGTTTTGGATACAGTCAGCCCCATTGAATGAAGTCCGATCCCAGTCAGCAGCCAAAAGTCCGATTCCGTCATCATGAATAACCCAAATCTGCAGTGAGCAACCGATTTAGTTGTAACAAACGAGGATAATAGTCACTCAAATAGGTCATTTTATGAGATAAAGTCACTTTCATTAATTGTTACAGCCAAGTCGGACCTCAATACTCACTCTTGCATGGAAAAGTCAGATCTTACTTCGGCATCTACAAGTCCACATGTACAATCAGTGTTCATCATGATAGAAGCGAATAGTAATGCGAATCGCATACTCCGTTTATTAAACTACAAGCAAAATCGTCCAGTCATAGCTATGTTCTTTTCTCAAAAGCAAGCCAGCGCTCTGCGCGGCATGGTAATGACCTTTAACCCCAGCATACCATGTCAATTTTTGCGCCATTTGTCTCCTAACAATCTATTCGCAAAGAAGGGTGTCCCCTATTCACGGCGCTTTGTAACTCGAGATTTGCCTCGAGCCTTGTCCGCGGGTGTTGCTGATCTCACCGCAGCCTTGACTGGCACTTGACCGTTACGCACAGGCTTCGCGGTACCCTTCTTGTTGACCTTCGGCTCCGGGGCAGCCTTGGCTTTGCCCTTGGAAGGCCTTCCCTTGCCCTTGACAGACTTCATGTACTCATCAACATGCTCCTTGGCGACTGACTCAATGTAGTCCTGGCTCTCCCAGGTTTGGTCAGACTCTTCATAGCCCAGCCATTCGACAAGCACCTGCTTCTTACCCCTATGAGTTCGATGCTTTCGGATGGCAAAAACATGGTAAACACCTTCATCGTCGGGGTTGTTAGGTCGACCTCTAGGCAGGCTGCGCCAGTATTCAAAAAGCGCTTCGGGGCAGTCCTCGTGGATAATCTCCTCGTCGGTCCATGTGCGCTCGCCGTCGCTCCACTCAATGCGAAGTTCAAATTTGTCGTCAGACCAGCGATGATCCATGATGCGCTTAAATTCATGCTCTGAGTCTGCATCATCGGCTTCTTCCTGTTCAGATTCGACTTGTTCGACTTCCTGCGCCTTTGGCGAAGCTTGCGTCAGGCTGCGTCGCGATTGGGTTCGGGAAGGAAGAGGAAGAGTATCTCTTGTAGAGGGCGCTGGGGAGGGCGCCGGAGGACTGTTCACCGCCATAAAGCTAGCAGGCTGCTCTCGCGTCTCTCGCGCGGCCTTCGTACTATGGAAATGGGGGTTGAGAGGGAAAGTCTTTCTCGGCTGTCGAGATCTCGACACAGAGCTGCTGGCACTGGCGGGTGTCGCAGTGGTGGACATAGCAGGAGACTCGGGGAGTGCAGCAGGAGAATTCAGGCTGCTGTTGCGCCCACTGGGTGCCTCACCAAGCTCGGGTGATGTGCGATTTCTAGGCGACGATCGGACTCGGGCTTGGGGAGAGGAAGCAGAGGCGCGTCGACCGGCCGCCGAAAGTCTTGCAGCGGGTGATGAATGTGTATTCCCCATAGAGCTGCGCTTGGCATTTTTGGGAGGCGGAGGCATTGTTGATGATACGATTGTAGTCGAATCGATTATCGATGTTGTTGAAACGTCGCTTCGTCGCGAACGCTGTTGGGAAAGGTCAGTGTTTACTCTCTCTAGATTATAACAAGGCAGGCGCGAAGCAAGTTTGCGCTGCAAGGCATTTACTCACAGAGGAGCGGCGACTTCCAGATTCAGAAAATTGGTTAGAAGCGCGTTGAGAAGCTCTTCGATCTCTTGGAGAGAAGGTGCGCGTCGCTGGTTGCGAGGAAGCCATTGTCGTGGGAAGTTCGGGCTGCTGCTTCTTAAGCGGTGACGAAAGAAAGTTGAACAAGTTCATGGCGACGACAACACAAAGAAACTTGTCTCCACTAACTGCAACTAGCGGATAAACGATGATGTTTGGGACGAAAAAAGAGGGGGGTTATGTTGGGAGCCGATATTTTTTACTTGTTACAGGATGTGTTGTTTACTTTTACGTTTTCATCTTGTGTTGTCTACAAGCAGGTTTGCCTTAATAAAACCGATGATATGCTGCTGAGATTTTTTTATTAGCAGGGCTGCAACGCGCCTCGGAGGCGCGTATTGGGCTCCACTTTAGCAGGGAAGGCTTACAACGAAGACATGCAGTGAGGCAAGCAAAAGAAAGAAAACAGTTGTCTACAGAAGGATGAAAGGTATTGCAAGCCAAGTTTTGTCGTTTGAAGGACAGAAGACAGCACATCACATACAGCAAGCAGATGAAGCTTCCAGCAACCGGCAAAAAGCAAAGTCGATCCGCCGTCTCAAACGGCAAAAGAAAGGGTCTGGCCGGGGATTGAACCCGGGACCTCTCGCAAGCTGAGCTATAGGGTTTTCCCTAAGCGAGAATCATACCACTAGACCACCAGACCGGGTCACTTCACGTGATGATTTATTGTTGGAGGGGAGTCTGCAATTGAGGCCCATGTACAGACACTGGAAGCGTTGGCATGAAGACGATGATGAGTTGCGATGGCGGCGGCGGAGGACAGAGAATAGTAAGTCGAGGACTCGAGGGTAATTGGAAGACTTGGGAGGAAATGAGCAATAAGGTTGACGCAAGAAGCTAACGGGGGCATTGAAAGCTACGCGTTGCGATCGTTTCTGTCTCTAGGGTAATTTTTGGACCGCTGGGTGCTTGCTGCAGAAAAGGTTCTCGTTGCCTCCATATTTGAAAGCTTGCATTAGATATTCTTCAACGTGCTATTATAGATGACTCAATTAGCTTTCGTTTCATTATGCTTGTTTGTGCGTTAGTTTGCGATTGTAGTCGGTATCTACACGTGTGTGTTACATCCGTCGGGTACTCAATAAGACGCAACAAAGAAGTTCAAGACCAAACACCAAGATGTTTGGTAGTCACCGGATGAGGGAGCCAAAAAAGGCATTGGCCTTGTTTGAATGATATGAGAACAGGTATCGTTTCAAGGGGAACCAATGATCTTTCCTATTGAGTGAAGCATGCTTTCGAGGCATCATCGACTGTGCTACCATCCGCGACTAGCTTAGTCGAACGGCCGAAGCCGACAGCAAGCAGTTTTGGTATAAGGATGTATCCCACAAGTGATCTCTTTCCTCTCAGTTCAATAGCCTAGACTAATCGACATGATGGCTTCTGAAAACCATTGGTGTATGACAACAGCCACCATGGACTGGTAGGTCACCCATGTCAACGTACACTCGCACAGTAGGCTGCTTCTCAAGCTGCGAGCCATCAAGGTCTTCAGCACCTCACATGAATGCATTACAGTAGCATGGCAGCGCTTGATCCGAATTAAGCTTAATTACGACGCGACATTGTAGCATCCTGCAGAAGATCCTCATTGCGATCCAGCATTGCGATCATACAACATATTGTGTGAGAGGCTCGATGAATGGGGCTCAATCGCAGTTCCAAGACCCGACCAGCCGCTGCCGCTGAAACACACTCATTCCTCATAATCAAAACTTAACACACAAATAACCTTCCTCTTCCGGCTACGTAAGAACCTCCACATGGTATTCGCCAATCTCTAATTCAGCACTCGAATAAAAATCCGTCGTTCTGAAAGTCTGCAAGGTACGCGATGTGATGCCCAGGGCCATGTGGAAAATCGTACGATGTGTGGAGATGAACCTTGAAAGGGTAGTCACGTGAGATTGATCTTGCTGAGACGATTTCGCCGTTTGAAGTGGATTCAAGATGCAATTAATGTTAATCAAAAAGCATAAATGGATTGATATGCTTTATAGTAAAGGATAGGAATGAAATAAAGATACCTTCAGTCGAAATCTGCGCGCAATTCGTGCCTTTGTGGCTCACCCGCTAGCATCATCATCGACACCTTGAAGGCCCAGACCGTCATCTGGGGGCGGTCGAGCCAAGCCGTGGTCCCTGTTACAGTAACTTATAGGGCTGAAGGCAAATCATCCCTGCATGTCATGAACTTGTATACGCTACTGTCATGTTTAAAAGGTGGACGTCCCTCTGTTTTGGGCCCAGCTTCATCTTGTCATGGTGCAGACGATACACAGCTTCAGTAGCCATTGCTAGTGAAGTACGGAGTACAGATTTCAACAGTATGTAATTCTCTATCAACGCTATTTCCCCAATTATTTCTTGTCAACAAGGTTGTAAATCTTTTGGATATCACCCAGAACCGCCTCAAAGTCAATCTTAAGATCCTTGAGCAGACCATCCTTGAACCCAAACACCCATCCGTGAACAATGGGGTACTTGTTCTCATGCCACGATTGCTGAACATCAGCAGACTTGATGACATTGCGACACTGCTCAATAACATTCAGCTCAACCAGTCGATCGTATCGCTCGCTCTCGTTCTCAATCGCATCAAGCTCCTTCTCATGCAGACGGTAAACGTCACGAATATTTCGCAACCAAGGGTTCAGAAGACCGAGATCCTGGGGCGTCATGGCAGCCTTGACACCACCGCATCCGTAGTGGCCGCAGACGATGATGTGCTTGACGCCCAGGTGCTTGACGGCGTAGTTGATGACGCCCATGGCGTTGAGGTCGGTGTTGCACACCAGGTTGGCGATGTTGCGGTGGATAAATGCCTCGCCGGGCTCGAGGCCGCAGATCTGCTCGGCGGGGATGCGCGAGTCTGCACAGCCGATCCAGAGGTACTCGGGGGACTGGCCGGCGGCGAGGTTCTTGAAGAAGTCGGGGTTGACCTTTGCCTTGTTCTCAGCCCATTCTCGGTTGTTGACGAACAGCCGGTCGTGGGACTGCTGGAGGTACTTTGTGATGTCTTGTTCGGCCATGTTGCGCCACGTAGGTTTTGACGAGTTGGAGTTTGATGGAGGGGTTGACGAGGAAGATGAGCAGGAAGAGTGGAAGCGCGTTGCAGCAGCAGTAGGAAACAAAAGGCGACGAGAAAAAGTTGGAGCGATGAAGGAGCTAGAAGAAGAGGCCGAAGAGCGGAGAGAAGAGGAAGCGAGCCGAGAGGAAAACATAGCGGATTTATCCACTGGAAAGCGTACAGTAGCTCCCCGGATGATACGATAAAGCGATGTGACGAATGATGCAGCTACCCGCAGTAGAGCTTGTAGCACTGTTGGGGTGGGTGATACAGAAGAGAAGGTAGCGAACGGAGAAAGATACCGAAAGGTTGAGATTGCGAGTCAATTTGTTGAGCTTTGAGTCTTTCTTTTTTTTGCGCTGCTCGCCCTGCCTTGGTTTTTTGAGTCACTAATTATTAACTTTAACTTCAAACTGATTGGATTGGCGATATGATAACGACGACGATTTCGGACGACGGCCCGTACGTAGCCGTGATCGCCGGCAGTTGACGAGACATTTCCGAGCAGGTCCGTAGAGTCATTATCACAATTGCCGTGGTTATCGGTTCAATTGAGTCACGATGAATGCTTTGGTACTTCGTTGGGAATGTCTGTGACCCATGTAGCTGTTCTGCCAGGGTACAGACGGAACCCGGGGATTATCATCTCGTCTTTTTCCTCATCCACTGCCGACCCCACGCAAGCTCTAAAAAACGATAGATTGGCTAGCTTGTGCTGATTTCAGAAGCTGACAGAGGCATTGGCCATCGTCATCGGGAGCCCGAATTGCCGGATCCCGGAGCTTTGGTCTTCTGGAAGAGCTGTGACCCCTCTTTTGGTGGGGAGCTTATTTCCGTCTACGGCAATGTTTGTATGTGACACGGTCAAAGGCATTTGACGAGGCGTCCAGTAGATGGGCAGACGGGAAGTAAGATTATTGATGGCGACATCTCACGTGAGGGTAGTTGAGTAAGACAAACGGTGGGCTTGCGTGATAATTTACTTTATGTGGTGATTTGTCTTCGTTTATTCGTTTTACATTCTATCATCTAACCACAAATAACATCCAATGCTGAAAAACAATGCTTAAAAGAAACGCCAAATAGAGTCAGCAGTCTTGGTAGCCTTAAACCGAGCATACCATCTAACAACAGGCCACAGCAACACCATCGCCAAACCCCAAATGGCAAGGTATGCGAAAACATTGTCGATACCGCGCGTAGAGTCAGGGTTCATGGGTTGCTTTCTTCCAGTATCGTGGCCGAACGCCCACACCCAGAGTGCGCCAAAGCCAAACACGAAAAACATGTGCACGATGTAAAAGAACAGTGCAGCACGACCAAAGTCAATCAACATGGTGAAGCGCTTGGCAACATGCGTAGGGATAGCACCGAAAATGGCCAGGAGAACGAGATTGCCAGCCATGGTGAAGGCCCAGAATGCGACGTCCGGTGGGTACTTCATGATGTAGAAGAAGGACTTGGCTGAGACGAGATATTGGTTGCGCTCTGGGTGAGCGATGTGCTCGGGGGTCTGGAGGCATCCTTCGGAGAGGTTGCCGAAGTGTGCGACGCGCGTAAGCACGAAGAAGAGGAAGAAGAACAGACCGGCGGCAAGATTGCAGAGGGACGAGATCTTGGCGTTCCAGGTGCGGGCAACGTCGATGCGGCCGTACAATAGTCCGAGGATCGCGAAGGATACCCATGCCATGGGAGGGAAGACGGACATGACGTGTGGTGTGAGGGTGGTCCAGAACCAGAGTCCGAACCAAGGGTTGTGAGATACAGCGGGACCGTCGGTAGGTGCTCGTCCGTCGTTTCCTGCAGAGGAGTTGATGTCGCAGTGACCGTGGGTAGGTGACAGCCAGATATTCCACCAGATGGTCACCAAAGCCAGCACCACGAGAAGAGCATTGTGCGCATGCCATGAGATACGCGCCGCGCGGGTTGTCTTTTTGGTAGTGCCACTCTCGAGAAGAGCTTCGGTCTCTTCATCGGATTCTTCCTCGGGGAAGTAACGAGAAATGGCCTTTGCAAGAAGAGGTTCCGTTGAGTCGATGGCCAGCCAGAGCATACCGGCAAGGAAGTAATCAATCGCAAGAGAAAACAACACGGCGTTCATGAGCCACGTCTTGCCCAGCGTCATGACGAATCCCATTACAAAGTTGACCAAGATCAGGACCGCTGTGCGCACAGCAAAGTACTGCGCAATTCTCAACTTGGACCATCCCAACTTCGTCCTCGATCTTCCAAGATACACAACACCCACACCAAGCAACAGCGTAAAACCCGGCGCGCAAAGATGCGTAAGTGTCCTCACAAAATACGCAGCTGTTCTATTCCACTCCTTAATCGGGACGCCATCCCCTTCTGTTTCGCGGCCGGTGCCGTGGGACCAGGTGTTTAGAGCGAGACCCATGTGGTCCATTGCCATGAGCAGCATGAGAAGACCGCGGAGAAGATCGGGGGGAAGAGCGCGGGAGCTCGGTTGCGTAGGTTTTGAAGGTTCTGGGGTTTCATCTTGGGGGATGGGTTCGGGATCGATGTTTGTTGGGGGGAGGGTGCCGTAGGCGATTAGATGGCCGAGACGTTGGTCTGACGAGGAGCCGTGATGGAGGAGATGGGAGGGACGACGAGGAGCGCCGTTATTCTTTGGAGGAGCCATTATGACTCTGATGCTGGTGATTAACCAGAAGATGATGGGTGATGATGGACCAAAAGATGAAGCAAGAAGAGGAGGAGAACGAGGGGAGGAAGAAGTATATCACTCGGATGTCGCGGTGTGTTTCACCGCGACTTCCAGCATCATAGATCAAATTTCCATCTTAATAATCAAGTCTAGAGCGGACTTTCAGCATCCATGTTGCAGTGGTTGCGGAGATTGATTGTTAAGCGAGGCTAAATGCGTTAGTGCCACTGAGGTGGTTTCTTAGCGTGTTTTGGGTTCGTGAGTTGTTCATCGTTCACGTTGACAACAAATACTAATACTAAGAGTCTTGGAATATGATCTGTTTGAGGCGATATTGAGTTGTTGGTGATAGGCATTGGAAGTGTTAGTGACGATAGGCAGTGGTTGTCTTGGAGGTTCTGCGGTAAGATTGTACCTGTCAGACTCAGACCATTGGATGTAACGGCCGACGACCCGACGTCATTACTCCGCTGTCTCACTTTTCAGGCACTGGAATAACGGCGGGGTATCACTATCGTTTTTGACACAGTTATCCGTCCAAGCAAACTGCATTCAAACGTCCAGCGCCAATTCTTCACCAGTTTGTTTGTTAAAGCCAGCGGTCGAAGATCGTCTGATTTCTTCTACCAAGACAACGCTAGTTTCATGATACCCGCTCATGGAAACACGGGAGACGATACCAACATCAGAACACCTCCTAAGTAACCACTCGGCTGTCAATCCGTCAAGCTAAGACTGCCACGAACGTATTCCCTCAATGCAGGGACTCCTCTACACCGTATTTACTTTCACGAACGACAATCTGAGCCTCATTTTCGGAGGATTTGTTGTTCATGCAGTCTTGCTCTACGTGGCTTGCTATGAAGCTGAGAGATCATATTTGTGTTTATGCTGTTTTGCTTGGTGGATGTTTGTTGGTGCCAACCGATGGAAATTAATGGACGTCTTTAGATCCATGTTCAAGCCAGTTCAGCGATTGTTAGGCTATTCCATGGGTTTGCATGCGCGTATCGATGTCGGCTACTAAGTGGCTGCAGATACCCACGGGAAGTAACCCACTACGCTTTGTTTTCCCTTGTCTCAACCACATCCCATGATGCAGTAAAGCATAAAGGTTAGGTAAACTCAAGACATCATGCTTGTTAACCCGATCAAGATGCTTGTAGAAACATATGAACCAAGCCTATTCACGAGCACCTACTAAGTAGCCTGCCGTTCAGAAGTACTCATCTGTGCCTATCAACTATATTGCTCTAGAAGTACCTCATTCACTGGAAGGAAGATCTCTTTTGTCCCCAGCCGCATATTTTGTCTAGCTATGAAACATAACCCCCCAGCCACTATGCGCTCTCCCGTCTGCTATCCCCATGACTATCAAACAAGGATCATGGAATGACATTTCACTGTGCAGAGCGGGGCTCTCCCAACCAACATCTAGATCGCTGCAAGGATAACCAGTATCTTGCCCATTCTATCGGAAATTCCTCTCCGTATTGTTGTTTCTCTATCCGCTCCTTTTTTAAGCGACTGAATGCCAAGCAAGAATGTTTCAAACGAACAAGATATCAATAGGATAGTGACTCATGGAGGAAACCAGGGTATGCAAGCCACGTTGCAAATCCAGGTACGCGTGCACGTGGTGGGAAGATCCCCCCGCTACAACACATCCTTTTGCCTATCTTGCGGTGTGACAGGGTATCTACATTCGCTCGCTCACTCACTCACTCTATAATCCTGGGACTTCGCTCTTAGGGTATCAGAAGAATTAGCGTAAGGGACGAACTAATTTGATCAGCTCAGACTAGCACCTACGCTACTTTATTATAGTAACCTAAGGCTTATTCACCTGTTACCTACCTGAAAGAAGCAGAGAAGGAGTCTTCACACTAGCAAGGTTGTTGTAAGATCAGGGTAGCACAGGAAATACCAGGCGCTTCCGTCTTAGGCGGAAACAGACAGCCCAATACCCCACGTATTTGTCGATCCGCCAATCAGTTTATCTAACAACCACACAAATGTTTCTTCAGTCCGTTTGATGTTACATATCATACAGCCATTTTCCTCATTGATTTCATTTTTGTTAGAAGTGTGGCGTTACAAGACAGAATCAGGGCTCATCTGTCAGCCATCCAGCCGCACACCGGTCCATGGATCTATGTAACTATCAAGCCTACCTAATGTCCACCCAATCATCTTTATCACTATACCTGCAATAGGCGTTAGAGAGTTGTCATCTAAGGCTTAAGGCGCTAAAATAAAGTTGCCTGAATGCTAGTTTAAGCTCACATAAGGTGATTGGATTATTTCGTCTCTTATACTCTCAGCAACCAACTCTTCTAACGCCCTGTCGCTAGTGTAACCAACCTTTATGCTCTTTGTTTGATAAACTTACCGCCGGCTACGTACTTCACACAGAAAGTGATAGAACCTTCCAATCAATCAGAGTTTCACAGTATAGATATAGGTCTAGGTATCCTCTGGCCATGGCGGAAATGGGCTCAACACTCAGTACCTTCACGCCATCCGCAGACATGCCGTTGAAATCTTGTCTGACAAACGGCACAATCAGGGCCATATCACCTGTTGATAAGGCTGCGAAGAATGCATGCCTGCAAGAACTCACGAAGAAACCGCTATCTCCAAGAAGCATCGATCTGATTTTCAAGGAATTCGCCGACGCGTTTCCAGAAGGGCCACAGCTAAAGCCGGCGAGTTTCCTAAATCTGGGTATGCCAAGCTTCGACCCTGCCGACGCTCCGAACAGGTTTATTGCGCCAGTGCATCACACGTCGAATCAAGGACACTGGACTCTTGTGTCGGTGGCCTGCGAGACATCGTTTACAAAAGCAATTGTCAGAGCCCAGCATTATGATCCTATACCGAATAGAGCTCGTGCCGAGTTAGTAAAGGATAGTATTAAGAGGTGGGCTGATAGATACCATGGGGATGATAATACGCTGGAGTTTGAAAATAACATCGTAAGTCAGCATCCACTGTAATAGTTCTTTTGCTAACCATATAAGCCTGGTCCTGAGAACAAAGATAGTAAGATGAGTGGCGTCTATATCGTCATGGCACTACGAGCTTTCATCCAGTCTGGACATACCAACGGGTTGTCAGAATGGGATGAAACTCCCGGAAAATATATCAGAGGAATTCTGGAAGGAAAGCAGAAGCCCTCACCGCCCGTTCAAGAATCGCCGCGGCCTCCGTCACGCGATGATGAGGGTGGGCAGCGCTCTTCCCCCAAGGTCCCTTTCACACCCAGGAAGAATCCTGCCCTGTCTCTTGAATACAGGGAGGATAGCTTCGCGGCACGAGCTCACACGCCGTCGGTTACAACCCGGAAGCTTGCTGGGGACCTGGCAGGGAAGATGACCCCTCCCAAGACGGATCAACCTTTAGGGCTCAACTCCAAACGGCGTCGGATTGAGTCCGGTAGCCCGCTAAAGTACGAGCAGGTGATCCGTCTTGCCCAGTCCTACCCTTCCCTTACATCGTTAAAGGAAGAGAGCGAGGAGCGAGTTTCCGATCTAGAGACTAAGCAGAAGATGCTCCGTGAAAAGAACGAAGCGTCGGCTCGCGTTCAACAGCAGTTTGAGGAGTATGAAGAGGACCATAACAATGCCTCCCGAGAATGCGAGAACCTCAAAGGGCAGATAGCAAAGCACGAACAAGCCGTCAACGATTATCTAGCCACGATCCCGCTAGTACCCGAAGGCGTGTTCTTGACCGCCGAAGATATGATGAACATCATGGTGATCAAGTTCGAGGAATCCGCAGCCCCTACTAGGAAAGAGTTGCAGGGCATGCAGGAACTCAAAAGAAAGGCGAGCGATCTTCTCCAATCTACAGACCAAAAGCGCATAGCTGTGGAGGCTGAGGTGCGCAAGGCGGTGGAGGCGCAGAGTTTGGCGGAGGAAGAGGCGAAGAAGGCGATTCGGCTTCATGATGAGGCAGAGGCTGCGGAGGAGTACAGGAAGAAAATGGAACTTGCGAGGGAGAATTTGGACAGCAGCGATTGGCTGCAGAGGTGGCGCGAAAGGCGTGGTGGTGCGTGATGTGATGGAAGATTTACAATTATTAGGAAAAGTTGGTTGAGTTTATTTGGAGTTTTGTTTCTTGTAGCATAGCAGGCAAATTGGTTAAGTACTGTCAACACATTCCTTGAACATAACTCGGTAGAATTGCCCTGGATATTGTCTCTTCATTACATCTCAATCGCGGCATCCTCTTCACTCGAGCATGCTCAGCCAAGGCCTAATTGAACCTGCGCGACGCATCTTCAGACCTTTCCGCATCCACGCCCGACGCTGTTTTTATGCGATCCCCGTAGAAGGCTAAAAAAGCAGTCCGGTCAACTGGGCTTCTGAAGAGGTAGGCTGACTGCTGTCGCTTTTGAGCAAACAAGGCTGTCACGTACCACAAGTCCAATCACAAAACGCCAGGCATCGCTGCATCGCCTCACAAGGCGTTCTCACCCAGACATCACTTTTAAATCCCCGACCCCAACATAATCTCGTTCTCTTTCTCATACGACAAGCATTATCCACAATCAATCCAATCTACCCTCAACAAATTTGTTCATTCTAGCGTCCAGCTGCAATACCAGCAACCATGAGCGGAACAACCAAGCCCCCCGGACACGATATCTTCTGTACCCCCGACAACAGTGACTTCGTCTCTAAAGTCCCATACAAGAGCCTCAGTAAAACCGACCATGAGATCCGTCTCCTCAGGATCCTACCTGATACGGGATCAGGCTTCATCGAATGCGAATTGCTACCAGCCGCGCCACTTGCCAGCGTCCAGAAGCAGTACCTCGCTCTATCATACTGCGCGGGCAGCGCAAAGAATACGAAGCGAATCAAAGTCAACGGCGTCAACTCGAATGTGTTCGCCAACCTGCATCACGCATTGATGAGCGCTCGTCACTACTGGGAGACACATTCAGAGCTACCAGAGTTTCTGCTGTGGGTGGATCAAATATGCATCAACCAGTTTGATCTAGCCGAAAGATCCCATCAGGTTGGATTTATGAGAGATATTTATCATAAAGCGAAACGAACTCTCATCTGTCTTTCGACTAAAAATACGGATGGAGTGGGAATGAGATGGCTCGCCAAGCTCAAGGATATGGTCGTGCAGGGAAGGATCAAGAACCTTGCCCACTTCATCGCCGAGGAATCTGAAGCGGAGGAGTTCGCAAAAGGTCTGGCTAAATTTTCCAATGTCATCACCAGCCCGTGGTGGGGAAGAGCATGGGTCTTTCAAGAGTTCATGGTGTCAACGCACGCAACGTTCCTCCATGGAAGGTATGCCATGTCTCACGACGACTTCAGTCAACTAGCAACCGAAAGTATCAGGGCCATCAAGTCTATCTTTTCTAATAGGTATCCGAAGAGCAAGCTTAGAAAACAGTACGTGAAGGACCCCTTTACTATTGTGCAGGGGTTCTGGCCTTATGACAAGACTATGGGATCCTTGGGCGCCAAGCGAGAGGAGCCCATACCGACTGACCTGGAAAGCCTTTTACTTCACACCATGACCTGCCAGGCGTCTGATCCAAAAGACAAAATATATTCGGTTCTTGGCCTTGCCAGCTCTGGCTATGGAATAATGCCCGACTACTCTCCAGAGAATGACATCTACAAGTTACTGGTAGAAACTACAAGTAGGATCATAGCGTTTGAGGATAGCTTATCCATATTGTCCTACTGCAATCCCCTTCAAGGATCTATGTACGGAGAGGATCTGCCTTCGTGGGTAATTAATTGGATATCCGGTAAAATTCGCCCCCTTACTCCGATAGGGGATCATGGCCGGAAACCCAAGATGAGCTATTTCACGGACCATAAATTCACGGCTGGATCGATCGATGCCTCTTTCACAACGATTCCACACCCTGGAAAACCAAGAAAACTAACAACAGTCCTACAAGCCTGGGCAATCTTCTTAGATTCAGGCTTTGGTGTGCATAGAGAGTTGAGAACTTCGAGGTTTTACGACGAGTGGTTTTACGAGGGATATCAGCATTACAAGATACAGACTCCATATCTAGTCACGAGCGATACAGAGCTGTGGATTCTTTGCGGCGCTCGCGAGCCTTTTCTTTTGAGTCGATATTCACATGGGTATCGAATATACGCTAAAACCCTTTGCGTGAATCTCCCTGTAAGAGAGGGCGCGACGGAATGCCCTGAGTTCATGGATGATCAAGGGGTGTACGATACGAACAAGATGGATTGGAAGAAGATCACCATCTTCTAAGCATATAGCAAGAGAAATGATTGGAAGCACGTGCTGGCTTCAGCTTAATGTTTTGAGGCCAGTTGCAGCTACACTGAGAGTCCGTGGATGTCGCCGAACGCTATCTTGCTTAGAAAAACAGAATCTTGTTGCTTAAATCTTACAGAGGATACGCTGCACCATCTGCTCGAGGATCACTACCAGCCGACCAAACCGGCGTCCCATCCGGATCAACAGTATATCTAATAATCTGGCCCCTTCCAAACATAGCCCTCTTCCAACCCTTAAGCACAACAACATTGTGCCCCAAAGCCTTCAACTCCTCAACAGTCTTTTCGGAGATACCCTCCTCCACATGCACGGTCCAATCCAGCACGTTTCCTTCATCAGGCATACCGGCTCCGATGCAGATTCGCGGCGCATCAAGCGCTTGTTGGGGGTTCAGACCGAAGAGGACTTGGTTGAGCAGGACTTGAACGGTTCCTTGAGGTTGGTTGTAGCCGCCCATTACGCCGAATGCAGAGTGGAGGGACCCGTCGTTGAGATTTGTTGCCATGCCGGGGATGATGGTATGGTAAGGTCTCTTGCGTGGTTCGAGCTTGTTAGGATGCTTTTCGTCGAGAGAGAAGTTGGCGCCGCGGTTCTGAAGCGTGAATCCGCAACCCTTGGGGATAATCGCTGTTCCGAAACCTGCGTAGTTGGAGTTGATGAATGAAGCGGCATTACCAGCTGAGTCTGTAACGGTGAAGTAAACCGTGTCACTGCTCTGTAAAGCCGGCGATACGAAATCGGGATTTCCAGGCTGAACACCGTCATGCGCCTTGTTCGCGTCAAAGATCTTGGCCCTTTCGGCAAGATACTGTGGCGAAATCAAGCCTGAAGTAGGAACCTGGGTAGTATCCGGATCAGTAACATACCAACTCGCATCCGTAAATCCCAACCTCAACGCCTCAATAATAGCATGCAAATAAGCCGTCGAGTTATGATCTTCGACTCCAAATCTTGGGATCTTGCCCATCTTCTCAAGCTGCTCGACAATTCCCAGGGCCATCAGCGCAACGATACCCTGTCCATTAGGTGGATGCTCCCATAGCTCAACGCCCTTATCTTCAAGACCTTGACCGCGGAACTTGACAGAGATGGGATCTGTGTTTTGCGTTCCTGTTTCGAGATGGTGCTTTAGATCGTCAAGTTCGAGGTATCCACCGAGGTCTTGGACGACTTTGACGATTTCTTCGGCGATGCGACCTGTGTAGAAGCCTTTTTTGCCTTCTGTTGCTAGAGCGCGGAAAGTAGCGGCGAGAGTTGGGTTCTTGAAGACTTCGCCGGGACGAGGGGCGCGAACGCCGTCTTGTGCGTTGGGATCCTTCTTGAGCATTTCTGCGAAGTTGGGAGAGGCGTTGCGAAGAAGCTTCTCTTGCGCTTGCCACTACATCTCGTCAATACACCACTCTGAACTAAGGATCAGTGAACGTACCGAATGAGAAGCAATCTCAGTAACAGGGTGTCCATTCTCAGCCAACTTAATCGCCGGTTCAAGAATCTGGCTCATCGTGACCTTTCCACTACCGAATCTCTCAACGGTATCGACCCAGCCAGCCGCAGCGCCAGGAACCGTCGCAGCGTGAACACCATGCGTCGGGATTTCGCCAATCTTTCCATCTGGAATGTTCAAACTCTTTCGGATTGTCTCGAGGGTTTGTTTTGAGCCTGAGCGGCCTGAGCCGTTGAGGCTTTTGACGGTCTTTGTTGCGGCGTCGAAGTAGAGAAGGAACATGTCGCCTCCGATACCTGTTGATACTGGCTCGGTGACGTTGAGGCCGGCGGCTATTCATATAAGTACACTACTCTGAATAAGTGTGAGTTGGGACGTACCAACTGCGACGGCTGCATCCTGTGTTATGTAAGCATCTCATTCTATGAGACCTTAGTGAGAAGGGACTTACAGCAGCATTTCCTCCCGCTCTCAGAACCTCAAGACCACATTTCGCCGCATGAGGCTGAGGTGCAGCTACGATACCCTCGGTGCTATGAACGACACTTCTTCGTGAAGGGAAGCCAGTGAAGCCAGCCGAAGGCGGCTCATAAATGGATGATGTAGGAAGCGGCATCTCTGTTTCCACTGCAATTGCGCAACGACACTAGAGTAAGCAATGAATCAATAATAGCAGACACTAGAGAGACAATTAAGTCAGTAAGTGTATGACGAACTGGGGATATATATAATTTACCTAATCGTAACCTCGGGTCAAGCCCGAAATATTGCTCTGTTTAACGTGGGGGATGGCGGGGTAATTGGGTGACCATGGAGAAATGTCGTGATAATCCATCCAAGTTGCCGATCTTCGGACATTGTTTGTCCGAAGGGTATTTAGAGGGCGCTGATTGTGTTACATTCTTGATAAAGGCCTTTCTTCAAGGGAAAAGGGTGAATTCTGGACTGATTGTAGGGTATCTTGAAAGGGTCAATTGACGTCATCTTGGGGATGGATTAAACTGGGATACACTCCAATTAATTGAAGCGTGAGTGAGACCAGCAACTGACCCAACGTGAACCAAAATCGCATATGAAGAATAGGCCATACACTTGTTTTGTGTTGATATGAAGGAGAGAGGAGAATAAAGTAGGACTTCCGCTGTACCGGCTTGGCGTGTGAGTCTGTTAGTCAATCGCATCCCCCAAGCACTCCTCATTTGGCGAGCTTCACCCCGAGCCTCATCGCATTCGAACGCTTTCACAATCCCGATAGGTTTAAACCCCAACAATAACAACTTCAAGGCAAGTATAATCAAGGTGTTCTTTCGCAAAGAGCTACGCTGTATGTATTGCTTCGGTCATGGACCTTACTAGGCCTGAGCCGTCTTAGAGGAGGGTCTTGGTGGCTTCGACTATAACTTGCTGTAGACGGTGATGGGGGTCTTCGCGGGCACGATCGCAGAGGACTACGTCGCCAAAGGACTTTGATTGAATAGATGTCATGTTATTCTCGCTGGGTGTAAGTTAGAGGTGTTTGACGTGAGGGATCCCTGCGAGTAATGTAAGTGAAGACTGAAGTGAGTGTTTTCATCGTGAGGTCTTGGGCTATCTCGAGCTAAGAGCGATTGACGATGATGGTGAAATCCTGGGGAACTTAGGCTGCGCAACATATAGGGAGATGGCCTGATGTTTTTCTCCACGACCATTGACAATTATTGTCTGGTCAATGCGATACCCGCTGGCATTTCCTTGTCGGCGACGTTTGTTGTTTGGCCTTTTGTCTACTTGCGTCGCGATGGTTGACTATCCTGTGCCCATGAATAAGCCAACAGCGAAGCATCAAGCCCAAATAGGCGGTCGCAAGGCATTGGACATGCGTGAGCAAGCTTGTTCTGTGACTGTGAAGTTGGTCAACTACTCTCTGAGCTATCCACTGCCTCATCGAGATCGTCAATTAACAACTCCCGCTCGCTCAACTTCGCAGGACGGAGACATCCGTGGTGGGAATCTCATCCGGAAACTCTGAGAGCTGCTTTATTCCCAATTCAAGGCGACGTGCCGAGCTTTTGTCTCGTCCCGTGTTATGCCTCTGGCTCGCAATACCAGAGACAAAATGAAGCCTCCCGAGCGCCAAGCATCTAGACTCACTTCCGGTCGACAGCATCTCACTAAACAGATTTACAAATCATTTCCAAGTCCGCCAATATTTCGGCCCTCCCACAATGACTCAAACCCCTACATTCCAGCCCCAAGTCCAGCCAGATCATGACCTCAACCCAAATCCCGTCCATCGTGGGTCATCGGAACCAACAATAACCTTATCGAAGCCATAATACATCATAAACATATTGCAAATAGTTAAGATAATCGGTTGGCAACTTACCCAAGCCAATTGCTTGGCAACCTAACAACTTTCAAGGGATCTAGTATCAGCCACATACATAAGGACTGACACACGTGGTATGGACACTCTACCATACAAGGCAACATTCCTGTCACGTCGGAATTTAATAGGCTTGCTCTAGTCTTTTGCGGCGTGTTTAATGCAGGGTCCCGACCTGGATCAGCGTTCCTGCATCGATGATTAACTTTTTGACGATCAGGTAAAGTTCAATACCTTTCTATAAGATGGAAGAGATACTCTCGTCAAGTCAAAGTCTTCAGACAAAGAACACACTCATTCAAGCATTTCATTACTATCAACCCAAACACTCTCTACATCTCTTTTACTATCATATAAAAGAAAACCACCACTATGAAGGCTGTTTACGCTTTGACTCTCGCCATCCTCGGCGCTGAAGCTTATGTTCTTCCCGCCGGTGCCGCTCCCAAGGCCAACTACGCTCTTCGTCCTTCTACCAACAACGCTCCCGTCAGCAACGGCGGCTTCGCTTCACCTAACAAGAACGCCGCTGGCACAAAGATCAAGTTCACACCTGGTGGTTCCAGCGGTGGAAAGACCAACAACGTCGTCCCTGGTTTCATCGCCCCTAGCAAGCGATCCAAGTCTGGTGATGATGGTGACGATTATGAAGTCGCCGAGGGCTCTCAAAAGAACGATGATGGTGATGAAGAGGGTGTGATGTTCACCACCTTCTCTACCCCTCACTTCAAGATCGGTACTCTCAAGGAGGACGATGATGCTGCTGATACCAAGGAGCGCAAGTTTAAGTCCCCTAGCACCAAGAAGCAGAACGGCAAGAAGCAGAAGCAGACCAGTGATGACGACTCTGCCATCAAGACTGATGACAAGCCCAAGACTTCCGCTACTGCTAAGCCTAAGAAGGATGAAAAGAAGGCTGCCAAGCAGACAGAGAAGGAGAAGAAGGCCACTGCTAAGCAAGCCGAGAAGGACAAGAAGAAGGAGGCCAAGAAGACCAAGGCTGAGGACAAGAAGAAGAAGCCCTCTTCTGACGACGACGACGACGCTTCTGTTACCAAGACAGATGATGACCAGCCCAAGGCTACTGCCGTCGCCAGGAAGGCTTCTCACAAGTCTCACTCTCACTCTTCTTAAGCATTCGACTCATCAGATAATACTCTCATTATTTCCTTTCTCGATAAATGTACTTAGACCGATAACTTTCCTTGAATCAAGAGGCAGGCGTTTATTGTAGCTGTCAGACTATATCTTTAGAGAATAAACCTTATGTTGACAATATTATTTCTCTTTGACACTAAATTGACCTCAATATTGATGTGTTGTAAAATATTGACTCTCCCCGCAAATGGTATAGTCAATTCTGGCTTGGTGAAAGCTTCACTTACACCATTGTGGTGGCGTCTGCCGCTTCGGGATTGGCGCTTTGTTGAGTTTGACAGAATGGACCCTGCGTTCCTGTCCTGACGGCCCTGATCGACATGATTCATGGCGTAGCATGTGGGATAGTGCGTCATTAGAGACTATCATTGATGGATTGTCTGAAGGGCTGAATAGGTGAAGTCATCATGATCAGTGGGCGCGAAGTTGATGCCTCTGGCTATGTGGAGGAAGTGCGGATACCATCATAGCGACATGACATTGAGCTATACGTGCTCGGATCATTAATACGCTACCACAGTCGGGGTGTTTGTATGTCAATCAAAAGCTCATCAAATTAACGGTTGGAGAAAACATCTCTATCCCATCCATCGCCGGTCATACTTATACCAAATAGTCATCCCAGATCAATCGATGCCCGTAAGCAAGCGGCAAACTCAACCACACAAACACTGTCAAAACGCTCATCCGAACACAAACAGAAGCACCAGCCACTCCGCAACAGGAAGCTGTATCAACAGTCATGACAACCCCGTCGATAAGTGTACATAAAAGATATCCTAGCGTTGCTCCACGTACCAAACAGCAGAACACGCCCAGTGCTACACAAACCGTGCTGTGCGAAACAATTAAAACATTGACTCCCGCATACCTAGTAGCAAGGACCTCGATGCATAAAGCAAGGTTGATAGTCAGACATACGGCAAGTGCCGACTAAGGCGGGAGAAGCTGTGTTAGTAAATGTCCCTGGTGTTTCGGGGTCAACTTACACTTGACGCCCAACGGCAAACTCTAGATTCCCTGCAGCGGTCCCAATCGAAGTCCCATGAGGGAACATATCCATGGAGATAGTATGACTGACCAGAATGGCGACTTGACTGATGGCTACGCGCTGACCGGCTTTGTGGGCGTTGAAAATTGACGAATAGCGAATCTCGACTGTCTACCCGCGACTGGTGACTCTTCTCTGGCTTTGTGGGCAGTCTTTCAACCTCTTTGAAGTCCGACTTGCACTCTGCATCAACAGTCGTAAAAGACTCGTGCCGGGACTTGACCTCATCCGGTCTCTTTTCTCTGGCCTTCGGATGATGCCCACAGTGAGGACTGATATGGTCGCCGCAATTCGAGTACCAGTGATCTTGATCGAAACCTCTCGGATCCTCTATATGTCTAGTGAGACCCTTTGCTCGAGCCACTGCTCTGAGACCCTCAAATTCTTTCGGCACACCCTGGACTGTGCTGAAGATCCAGGCAATCCAGTGATTGCTGAAGCGTATCAGAGGGGAATTGTCGTTGGCGTGTTCCTCGATCTCCTTCCAAGGTCCAAAGGGAGCCAAAGCGCAGTTCTTGATAAATACTGCCAAGCAGAACTTTTGGAACTCTTCGGCTTCGATCCCTTGGCCGAGTATCCATGCTGCAGCCGCGTTCGATAACCAAGGCTCCTGCATATATACATCCTCACTTGAATGGTCGAAGGCTTTGGGATTTTGAGCCCATCTGCAGAATAGCTCCAAGACTTCGTGTCTGGTATTTCGGATAACGACCGTACGTGCTCTCTTCTTCGCGAGGATGGGGGACAGGTACCGCGATGCTGAGCGGACCTGCTGTCGTTCAAGTTGGAATGACTCGGTATCGGAATCGTCGCATCGGAGCGTTATTGGGTCCTCCATGCAAGGTTTGTAGACAGGTAGTAGTCGGTGGAAGTAGTGAGTCTTGCGAGTGAGCAGCTTGATGTTTGCCGCGACTGACGCCTAGGGGTCTCGGTGGGCACTTCCCATTATGTCGAAACGTCAATTCGATCCGTCGTCGCTTCATCTGCCACGATAGTCAGCTCTCGCTTCTCTCTCGCTGCTAGGGCCACTTGTAGCTCTGTCAAAATGGTTAGTAGGAATCCTCTTCATGAGTCTCAACTCCGTCTTGCCGACGCTGGTGGTACTGAGGCCGCTAGCCTTCCGAACGGAAACATCGGACCGGTGAAGCTTTCTCATCTGGCAAACATGTCTCATAAGGCGAGACTTCGGTGGCAAATGAAGGTACCAGTGCAACAAACGGGAGTGTTGTGTTGGCTGCACATTTTGTTGGGAGCATAGAGGTTGCGTTGCACCTAATTTCCTTTCGAGATGTGAGACGGGAGTCTTGAGGCAGGAGCGTAAGGCAACTGCCAGTGACTAAAGTCACAAGAGCCATCTCGACTTCTCCGTGGAGGAAATACTAATTTCCCGAACGGAAGGACATTAGACTCGTTATTGTTCCCATTTACATGCGACACTTAACCTCCTAGTCCTTTCCTGTACCAAGCTCCAAAGTTGATCATACACTGCAACGATATGCCACCAATCGTCGTGCCAGATATCGTCCGCCCAGCGCTCGGTGCTGAAGTACCTATCGGCACAGTCTACGATGCGAAGCGCGACCAATTCCTTCCGGCTTCAGGATTGCCTCCCATACCACCAGAAGGGGTCATCTTGGCTTCTCCTTGCCCGATAGAACGGCAACACGAAATCACGACCTCGATCGGATCAAGCCATGCAGCCAGGTTCGCTGCAATGGGTATCGATCCAAACCTCGCAGCAAGCGTTCTCTCTGGCCTGATCACTCCTCAGGGATCCGGTACCTTCTTGACGGATGGCACTCCAGAAAAGGATATCCTTTACGGCGCCGTTCGACACGTTTACAATACTTGTCAAGAGCGGCTGGATCTTTCACCAGATTTGCTAGACATGTTAGCATACAACACGGCTTCCATGGCGGACCTTGGCAGTGCCTATATTGTCGTCGGAGTTACCTACGGACTTCAGAGCATCATCACCATGAAGCATCACATCAAAGACTCTTCCAACAAGGAGCATGTGGAGAGGATTTTCCAGCATGATCTGCAAGCGGTATACGAAATCGCAAAGGCACGTCACTCCTACGACTTCAGCGATAACACAGTCAACAAGCGACTGACTCTCGAATACGAACTGAAGCTGTACACCGATGTGCAGCGAGAGTACGGTGTAAACAAGCAAAGCCTTGCGCTCTTGTTTACTTTTCTCCAGAAAGGCCCCCAACAGATACGAGCGGGCGACGGTGGGAAGGGATACCCCATTACATACAGCATGCTCCCAGTACAACCGCTAAAAGGGCTTCTTCCTGGAGCACGAGCACTTCCGAGTTTCACGCCCACGCACGTCACAGACATAGACCCGATGCTCGATATCGTTGATCGGTTCAATGAAGGCAAAAGCAAGCTCGAAGACTACAAGCTGTTCATTCAGGGAAACAAGCAGTATATACCGTATACCCACGTTGAGGACGTTAACAATGCAATCTTCCAGATCTCTGAAGCTCTGGAAAGATTCAAGAAAGCCCTTCAACAAGTTGTCATTGGTGTCAGAGCTGGCACAATGGATGACCGTTGCCTGCATGAGATTTATGCGAGGGTAGGGTCTCATCCTGAACAAGTAGCTATGATCACAGGCCAGCAAAGTGACAAGATCAATTTCATCAAAGAGGCAACGCGTCATGGTGCTACATACATCGGCTTCAACGGACTTTCCGTGCCCAAGCATATGGACGTCCCTCACGATGGTCTTGTACTATATATTTTCGAAATCAGCAATGCCGCAATGAAGATCTCAAGCTCATGGGATGAGCAGCGCCTCGCTTTTATGGAGTTCCTACTGAAGCCCAGTAGAAGCTGTCAGGTCTATATCATCGACTGCGACGCCCCATCAGAGTACAAGCATCTAGATGGCGCTCGATTTGGCAAGTTGGAAAGGAACATTGAGGCGCCAAGTCCACGCTTGAAGCGGAATCGTTCCATGATGGAGCGCGACGAGCCAGCAATCCAACCGGAGCCTCCAATACACTCTTACCAGTGTGAAGAGGATACTCGTGGGCATTCGTTCAACCGGCATTCTTCCAGCTACCCCCACGAGGTCTTGACGAGGTCGGACCGGCCTGTTTATTACAACATCTTGGTGTTGGGCGAAACGGGTGTAGGAAAGTCGACATTCATCAACGCTTTGTACAACTATCTCAAATTCGAAACATTCGATGAGGCGAAAATGCGATCAGCCAAGAAGCTTGAATACGTGGTTCCTTGTCACTTTGACTTCAATGCACCGAGTCCATCTGATCCATACGACTCTATACGCAAAGTTATCCGCGTCGGTCATAGCGATCGCGAACGAAACAGTATTCCTGGCAATTCTGCGACACAAGAGACATCTGTCTATGACATGCCATACAAAGGCATCACATATCGCATATTTGATACCCCCGGCATCGGCGACACGCGAGGCCCAGAGCAAGATAAGGAAAATGTTCGAGGTATCATGACCCTATTGAGGAACTACGAGGAGTTACATGGCATATTGATCCTACTCAGATCGAGCGAGACGCGCTTGACAGAAAGATTTGAGTTCTGCTTTCAAGAGCTTCTGACCTATCTTTCTCGCGAGGCAGTCCTCAATATAGCGTTTGGCTTCACCCACACCATGGGTTCTGGCTATAGGCCCGGCGATTGTTACCCAATTCTCAAGCGGAAACTTCAAGACCTCAAGGTCAACTTTGACTTGGGCTCTCAAACCGCATACTCATTTGATGCGGATAGTTTTCGCTACCTAGCGGCTCTATATCGGAAGGTTGAAGTGAGCGACGACAGTAGGTATTGTGAGAGCTGGGATAGGTCGAAAATGGAAGCGCTGAGGTTTCTGGACCATGTTGGTACGCTCAAGCCGCACGATGTTGCCCAAACAACTAGCATGGAAGAAGCACGCCGAGCAGTGGAACAGCTGTTAGTTCCCATGGTCCAGGTTTCTCAAGAAGTACAGAAGAATATTGAGCTCGTCGCCGACAAACTGGAGGAACTTAAGGACAGGCGTCTGACAGGGGATGAATTGCGAAAGAAGCTCCATGTGGACAAAATCGAGTTCTCGGCCAAGAAGCTTGAGAAACCACGCACGGTCTGCAAGCACAAGGAGTGCTGTGACTACAAGACAAATTTCGATGGCGATATTGTCGTTATCTACAACTCTATTTGCCATCAGGATTGCAATCTTGCGGATGTCACTGAAGACTGTGTGGGAGATCCCGGACTTATAAAGTGTCGAGCTTTCAAGAAGAGCAGCAGGGGTCACTGCAGCAACAAGAGTTGCAGGCATCATTGGCTGGAGCATATGCATTACCGCTATAATCTTGAGGAAAGAAAGGCCCGGGTAAAGGACACGGAGGTTGAGCGTCTTCTCAAAGCTAACACCGACGATATAACAGTGCGTCAAGCAGGGATACGTAAATTCCAGGATCTGCAGCAGGAGTACGAATATGAACAGAAACAGCTACGAAGGGCGGCAGTACGCTTCGTAATGTATCTCCAAAGGCACGCGTTCACGCCTATCAATGATGCGACGGAGAAGTATTACCATCAACTCATCGAGGTCGAAGAGAGTAAGATCCAGTTTGGAAAGGACAAAAGGTTGAACGTCGACCCGAACATCAAGAAGCTCAAACGTCTGAAGAGGGATCTAAATGCATATCTCGAGCTCAACGAAACGATCAAGCGGGACATGCTAGATCCTCGCGGCTCGTCGGACGAGCCACTTGACAAGGACGGTGTCCAGAAGCTGAAACATGACTTGTATAATCTGAAGCATTTTGGGCACAGTTTGAAGAAGATGAAGATTGACATTGGGGCCTGTCAAGAGATTGTTCTTCCCATGCGGTCGCATCGCCGGGCGAAGTCTCAGGAGCGAAAGCCTGATAGATCTGGTGATGGAGGGGCTCGGCATTCAAGAAGGCGGGAAGGGGAGTCTAGTGGGAGCAGAGATTGGAGGTAAGGTAGTGTTCTGCTTGAGGCTTCATTGAGGGAGGCAGACTGTAGAATATGTCGTGTCCGAGGCAATTGCTCGCTGCTGGGCTTACAGAGCTGTGTCGCTCATAGGGAAGGTATTGCGCTACGCGTCGAAATGAGCACGCGTCGAGCAAATGTTCAAGGCACGCGCACTCAGCTCGAGTCATGTAACTCTCACGCTGCAGCATGATATGATCCGAAAGGGCTGAGCAACTTCAGGGGTGCAGATTGGTGGTAGCTCGTACCTGAACCCCATGCGGGTGCGAACCACCGGGGGACGTCATCTACCCAATCAGTCAATCAATTTGGTTGACTGTGAAGGCAGAATTTGACAGCTGCGGTATGTCATTGCTGCAGCAGTCAGTGTTTGTTCGCGGCGAGTCCGAGAGGATGACAGACTTTGAGCGGCACAGCTCCCTTGGCGCGTTGGTTGTTGTTTCAAGTTTCAAAGTCGCTGCAGGCTGCAAGGCAGATTTGATGAGAAGAGGGACCATTGGTGCCAATCAACGTATTGGGCCATCATTTGACATAGGGGTTTGCGTGGAAAGTCGAAGAATAAATTCGAATGGATAGTCCTTCATATTTGAGCATATATCTAGCCATGGTAATAGTGGTACTCTCAGCAATGGGCCCTTTTCCACCGGCAATCATGGACCTAGGCAACTGCGGCTGCTTGCTTGACCAACATTTTGCTATTTTTGAAGACACTAATACAATTAGAAATCTGGAAGATGCAAGACGGAAATTGAAGCGAAAGGGTCGACGTAGAGGAGTGAATGACTTCCTCATTACTCTTGACCCTTTCCCTGCAAGTTTTAAAACAGAACGTGGTATAGCAGGTAACCAACTCCTTGATTTGAAGGATATCCATCATAAAAATGGTCTTGTCGAGATGGCTCACGCATATCTTTGTGTATTCGAAAATGGGTTTCGTCATTGGCCACAGGATTCCAACGATGGTACGTTGGAGTACCCACGAGATGAGAATGAGTGAATATCCCTTCGCAAACTGCGGATAATACTAATGAGATGTAGGCTCTATTATAATATCATATGTCGCTTCATCAGGAAGAATACATTGGACAGTGGTAAAAGGTTGCGTTGCAAACGAGCACGGGATGAAGATGGGGCTATCTCATATGGGCCGCCTCAACGACGACGTCGACAGTCAAACGATAGCGAAAGCCCGATGCCTCTACATGTTGATTTATACAATTCGTGGGTATCTCTTCAAGTACAACTTTGCGGCAGGAGCTGATCTATCTAGGAGTTCCAGCGAAAGCCCGATACCTCTACCTGGTGACTTCGACGAACCGTGGGTATCTTGACAAGTACATCCTGTTACAAAAGCTTACCTATCTAGGAGTTCTAGCGAGAGGGAGCTTTCACCTCCATCATCACAAGCTAGCGATATTCCGCCACAGCATGAAGAAAGACAGGTCCTCATCGGACGGAACGACAGTCCTGATGAACTGACCCAAGATGTGAGACTAACGTCGAATCCGGGACACTTGCTAATACTTTCTTAGTACTACGGGAACCAACCGGCCGTACCGCAACAGCGACAACTAAACAGAATACAGGACGAAGACGGTAACCTCAGAAGGATCAGCTTTGGTCAACCACCAAGCTCACCGGGCAATCTGCATGCCCGCACTATCTCGATAGGAACACAGACAGTAGACGAAGAGAGACGGCGGAGAGATGCCAATGCGCCTCCTTCGTCATCATTTAACAGCTCACAGCAAAGCCAACACCCACTTCAAGATAGCCAAGATGGTAGGGCCAATGGCGCTGAAGATGCACCAACTCCAGCCTCTGTGGAAGAGACACCAAGACCTTTCAATCCCTTTCCGGCAGCAAAGAAGATTGACTTGATCTTCAGCTACGACGTATTCCCCGGCTTCAACGTACCATTCCACCCAGCCGGGGATATCTTCACATACTCTTTACACAGGTTCCTTCATGAAGTCAATTGGCAAGCGCCTGAAGTCCTTCTTATTTGTCTAGAGGCACCTGGCCGAACTCATATGGACTTGGTGTTCAAAAATGATGAAGATCATTTTGAGCTTGTGATGCGCAGGTTTAAGCAGATTGCTCTGAGATTAAAAGCTGATTATAAGCGATTGAAGATGGATGCTGTCATTGAGATTGCTTTGGAGCCGGTTGTTAAAGGACATACGCATAGTATGTTGGTTGATGCTTGGTGTAGGGCTGGAACAAAGGTTTAGACGGAGATGTTTAGCGAGGAATTTAAGAAAGATATAGATTATAGACATAGACCATATAGACATTGTTTACGATATCCTTTTACTCCCATCTGTCCATTAATAATGCTGTGCCGGGGACGTCTTCGCCATATACGACCCTCACATGCCTTCCTCTGTGAGTCCCTAGCGAAAGCCCAAGACAGCGTCTTCAGTGGCATGGCATAGAGGGCAGCTTGAACTAGACAGCGATACCGCTAATGCAGCACAACACTCCATCGCAAGGCATCCACTTCCCACGTAGAACACCAATCTTCACTGAGCGACACCCGCAATCGCACCTTTCTATTGCATCTTTTGTGTACAGTTCATAACCTGCCATACAATGGTATCCATCCCAATTACATCATGTATTCATACACTCGCCTCCCATATGTACCCTCTATTCCTTCTGCTCAGGCTCTCCCTCAATGATAACCTTCTTCTCATCAAAAAGCTTCGCCAAATCACCATTCTGATGCATAGACACCAAAATATCCGTACCGCCAATAAAGTCCTTCTCAACATACAGCTGAGGAATCGTAGGCCAGTCGGAGTACTCCTTGATACCCTCGCGCAGCTCGGGGTCCTCGAGGACGTTGAACGCGGCGAACTTGTCGGGGTTGACGCCCTGCAGACCGAGGATCTGGATGGCGGCGCGCGAAAAGCCGCACTGGGGTGTCTCGGGGGTTCCCTTCATGAAGAGGACGACGGGCGCGGAGGATACGGCTTTGTCGATTGCGGAGCGGGTTTGGTCGGAGAGGAGGCGGGCTTGGAAGGGTGTTAGAGGGGAGATGGGAGCGCGGAAGGCTGTGCGGGCGGCCATGGGCCGGGCGGCTCGGAGAGACTGGACACAACAATTAGCATTTGTTGAGGGGAGCGGAAAGCGTTAGGATGTTGCATACCGAGGCTACTGTTCGCGCAAACATTGTGACAGTTGTGATGGGGAGAATGTGGTAGAGAGAAGATGCGCTGTTGGATGGTAGAAGTTTTGGTCAGGATTAGTGAGTGATGTCAAGGATGTTCCGATGCCGATCCCCGGAATTCAGAGTGGCGCTGATAGCGGCTGTGGCCAATTAGCGATGAGGTAATGGTGGCTTATCAATCGGTGAACATTGTATCCGTACTATGAGAAGACATTGTGATGCGCAAATGATATAATTGTACATCTGAGGGTTTCTAGATTTTATTTATTTAGTAAAATCTTTTTGTTATTGTTTCAGAGAATATGTCGTGTTAGTACGCCTAGAAGCTTAGGTACGGAGCACATCATTCTTCAAGTCAAGGGTAGGTTCCGCGCTGTCGGTTGACAGGAAGTTGTCAAAGTGGTCGGCTAGAATATTCTAGCGCATAATCTCCTAATCGGAGGATGTTATTCATCTCAGGCGATTGGAGAAACAGTAACCATTCGGCAGTTCGGCTCAAGCCTCTTCACTTGTACTTAAAGCTCGTGATGCTGTCAACTCATGATATGACGCGGGGTGATGAGATAGCGGGGTCAACTTCAAGAAGACTCAGAAGGCTAGGACTTCTTCCTCAAAACTTTCGGACTGTCCTGAATTTTGTCTCAAACAATTATTAATTACTATAACACACCTCTATCAGCGAAGTGTCCCTTGAGCCACAACCATAAGTTCGACATCACTCCACCCAGCTGCAGCAGCCCTATCAAATCGCGTCAACGCGCTGACAAAACCACATCTCATCTCACCACTTACACTCACCATGCTTCATATAATCCAACACGGGCACGACGCCCATCACGACCAGACAATGCGCAACTCAACAGAAGCACTCGAATTAGCCAGGAGTGATGGCAAGCGCCACATCCTGCTAGCAGCCTCAGGTTCAGTTGCGACAATTAAGCTTGTCCAGATAATAAACGGTCTCAAACATCTAGAGAACATCTCCATCCGTCTCATCCTTACTCAATCGGCGTCGGTGTTTCTGTCGGGTCAAAGTCTTGAACAACCTACCGTGGAACAAGTCTCTCGTCTACCACATGTCGATGCTGTTTACACGGATGCCAGCGAGTGGGCTCAACCGTGGAAACGCAATGCGCCTATCCTCCATATCGAACTTCGACGCTGGGCAGACGTATTAGTCATCGCACCGTTGAGCGCGAACACAATGGCCAAGATTGTCAACGGCATGTGCGACAATCTTTTAACGTCTGTCGTTCGAGCGTGGGATACCACAGGCACTGTTGACGGCGTGAAGAAGAAGATCTTGGTGGCGCCCGCCATGAACACGGCTATGTTTACGCATCCTATTACTGCGACGCAGCTTAAAGTGCTGGAGAAGGATTGGGGTGGGGAGACTGGTTGGTTTGAGGTTTTGCAGCCGATCGCGAAGAGTTTGGCTTGTGGGGATGTCGGGAATGGGGCTATGGTTACGTGGGAGAGGATTGTGGAGGAGATTGAGAAGAAGATCACAAATTGAGGATGGAAACTGGAAGCTTCGAGCATCTCTGGCATGGTACTTGGCGATTGTTACGGCGTTGAGGATTTGGGAACAAAATGGATGGCGATCATGCGGAAGGAGCGACAATACAGATTGGCAAAGGCTTCGATACCACATAAAAAAGAACAATAAGATTGCTGAACATTATTGAGATTAAATGAGGCACCTGCTATCTGGTTTATTTGTGGTCGCTGAAAAACAGTTGGCAGGCTACCGTGTTGTTGATGCCGACTGTGTCACGCCCACAGGGGACCTTAATCCAGCGGCCATCATGACTTTTTGGCATCAAACAAGCATTAACGAGTGATCGCACTGACCCAATTCCTGTTCTGAAGAATATGGATCTTTGAGAGATCAAGTGCATGTAACTACCCGCCTCCTGCCATTTCACAGCAGACCCGAACCGCTCCTTCCTCATCAACTCCTGCCTCAACTCAGCGACCAACAAAATCCCTTCCGACCGCCCAACTCTCCACTCTCCCATTCATACTCCTTCACAAGACCAAGATCGCTATTGCAACCCGACGCAATGCCCAGAATCATTGTTACCACTGGCGACAGCGTCAGCCCCGAAGGCGACTGCTCATCAAGCCTCCGAGCCCGCCTTCGCGACGATACCCCCCCGACGAGCCCCTCCGACAAACCTCTCCCCTACAAGAACAACATCTACCACCAGGTCCATGCCTCCCTGGGGACTCACCTGACTGTGCCCAAAACCACCAAGAAGGTTATCCAGAAGGTTGTCCAGAAGCCAGAGAAACATGATCCCACTGCCCAGCTTCGAGGTGTGTCGCATACAAATCCTGCAGGCCTGTCTAATGTTTGAAGATCGATATGCCCGTATGGGATTGAACATACACACTACTGCGATCGCACAGCTTGTTGAAGCAGACCGTCAAGTGGGAATCAAGCGCGAGGAGTACGCCAATACAATCGAGATGACGCTGCGACGAAGCACACGTCTCTACGACAACATTAGATATCCCCTCTCAGCAACGATTGCCACTTCAGCAGACGGCCATCGGGGCAGTTTCCACGTTCGTATTGCCCGCCTTCGACAAGATCTCGCTGCAGCCAAGGAAGAAATTACTCGACTCAACAACGAAGCAAACGAGTGTCGTCGCATCGAAGCCGAAGCGTGGAAAGAGTTCAAAGGCAGTCTCCAAGAGGGTCGGACTGCGAGCGGTGTTGACAGGGAGGCTAAGGCGGCTGCTGAGGAGTTCAAGGAGGAAGCTCGAGGCATCGTGAGGGACAAGTATCGCATGTTGGAGGAGATTGACGCGGTATGTTGGCACTTCAGCATTCCCTTGGATGATACTGACTGCTGTAGGAATTCAGAGTCAAGATCCAGGAGGAGACTGCCCGGATGATGAAAGATATTCTTGACGGTATTTGAGCGGCATCCGCACGATGTTCGAAGATTTTGGAAGATGTCAGCAGACATACACGATTAACCATGTAGATAATCACTGGACTTGAAATGGTCGTCTAATTCATATCTCATTAACTATCTGAGTCTGTCTGTCTGTCTTTGTGTATCTTTTAAGAACCAACCGGTCTTTTTTATGTATTTCCCGCTAAACGCCTTCCCATAAACAACTTTTGTTGCACAATTACTGTGTCTTCTCGGGGATGACAATGCCCCAGGGGTGCTCGGTGCGACCGTACATGATATCGCCCAACCAGCCCTTGAGCTTGCCAGTAACCTCACCAGCCTCACCCTCGGCGCCCATGGGGATGTTGATGTCCTTTCCACGGTGGTGGATCTGAGAAATAGGGCAGATAAAGTACTGAACCTGTTAGTATAGTGTCTTTCAAAAAAAAGGGTGGTGAACTTACGGCAGTACCAGCAGCGAAAGACTCAATCAGTCGTCCCTCAGCATCAGCTTCTATGACCTCAGCGATAGTATACTTTCGCTCCGTAATCTCATACTCCTCACCAAGGCGCTCCCTCGCCATCTCAAGACAACTTCGGCGAGTGACACCATCCAGAATAAGCTTATCGTCAAGAGGAGCCGTGATGATCTCCTTCTTTCCATCCTTTCGCTTCCACACGACGAAGAAGTTACTCGCGCCAGCTTCGGTGCACTCACCCTGCGAACCGTACAGCCAGAGAATCTGGTGGAATCCACGGGTTCGCGCATCAGCGGTAGCGAGGAGAGAGGGACCGTAGTTGGCGCCGACCTTGGCGTAGCCGAAACCGCCGACCCAGGCGCGGACCATGTCGTCGGGGGATGTGTGCAGACGCATGCCGCCGGGAGGAGCGTCCATGCGGGGCATGAAGGTTACGATGATGTAAAGAAGGGCCTCCTTGGGAGCTTGGACGCCGAGTTGAGGAGCTGTACCGATGACTGTAGGTCGGATGTACAAGAAGCTTCCTGCGCGATCAGCGGGGAGCCACTTCTGTCCATCAACAGACAGAAGAGCGATCATGAGCTTCTCAATCTCCGCAGGTTCAAAACCAGGCAGGGAGATACGAGTGGCCGACATGCGCAGTCTAGCGGCATTACGATCAGGTCTAAAGATGCGCAACTTGCCATCGTAACCCCTGTAACACTTGAGACCCTCAAAGCACTCCGTAGCGTAGTGCAGAACGGAGGCTGTGGGCATGAGGCTCAAGGGACCGTAGGGCTTGAGTTCGGGGGTTTGCCAACCGGTGGAAGCCTTCCAGGATGCGAGGACCATGTGGTCTGTGGCGATGGTCTCGTCGCCGGCGTGGGCGGTTGCTTCATCGGGGACGGAGCGGGGGTTTTGAGTGTATGTGTATGTGAGCTTTGAAGCGTCGAGGGGAGCTTGGGTTGTGGGAGGGCCGGAGATTGTAGGTTGGGAGAGTTCTTTTTTGTGGATTGCTGCGGCTGTCAGGTTGACATCCTGAGTTTCGACTGCGGAGGGAGCCATGATGGATATCAGTGTAGAATAAGTCTAGCAGAAGAGAAGAAGAGAAGAAGTCTAGAGAACGATTGGTCTAGACGAGATGTAGAATTGGTTCTAGAAGAGTAGGAAGAAACAGAGTTAGAAGAGTGGGAGAAGTTTATATAAGAAGCAACTCAAAGAGGTACCTACTATGAATGACTGTTTGCTTCCACTCGGGTCACGAGCAACAAGAAAAAAAGGTCCGCCCCCGCCGATAAACCCCGGATAGACCGCCTCTGCCCGCGGCGCTCGGCTCCGTCGACGGAACTAAAAAGTCGGGTTTGTTTGATATCCACTCTGTTTTGTGTGTTAAAAAGATACAGAAGTACTTGGTCATGTGTGTATGCAGATGATAGGTACCACACCAACTTGATTTGGTAGGTGGTCAATGTGTCACACTGGGGTAGCCGCTTGGATCCAGTTCAATTAGAGTTCCACTTTTGAGGTTTCTGGAGATAAAGAAGATTCTACAGATATGCAAGGTTGTATCCTTAAGTTTTTTGTTGTGATGATTGATACCATTGAGGAGGAAATTCCGTCGGATTGATTGATGATCTTGCCCATTAATTGTGTTACTTAACCCGAAGATTGCGTCTTATCGAGATCGCTTACACTCTGCATAGTTAGCTCCAAGTCTGGCTCAATCACCTGGTTTGTACCTGTCTGTGTACTACGCCCAGTATGACTCTACTGCCTGTAGTGTAACAGTGTGTCCTCCGAGTGCGGAATAATAGACATTCCTCAATCTTTTCTCCACTACAAGGGCGTACCGTAAAGGCGTAACAAACAATTGGTTCTCAAATAACGACACTCATCAAAGATAACAATCATCTATCAACAATTCCGCATCATGACAGGTTACATGCAAGAATAGTCATGTGTCGATAAAAATCCCTGTCTATCAATTCTGACCTTGATTACACGCGTCTTGTTTATAAAAGTTTTTTTTTATGACAGCGGAATTGAAGGACTTGTCCGTGGGTAGCCGTCAATTGCCTTGTGTCGGGCGTCATGAGGTCATGCCGCTCCAATTGGATGGGACAATTGAGGAAGGAGATAGATTTGACAAGGTTGCATTGCATTGCATTACATTGGATCGGGGTATTTTTTTGTTGAGGTGTCATGATACAGTTGCAGTATTGGCATCATGATCAAGTGATTACTTTTAATTCCTGGCCTGTTGAAAGACCTTGCAGACCGCCGCCACATTAATTACAGGTACCCTATCATGCCCCCAGGTTTAGTACCGTATCTATTATGCCCTTTCAGCCTCCTTCTGTCTCTGCTCCTCCTCCAAAATCTCCCTCTCGCGCGCCGCTGCTTCAACACCTGCCTTGACGCCCTTGGCTCGTTGACGCGCCTCGTACATATCGCGACTCTTCATAATGCGCTGCACGATTTCTCCAGCGTTGACGTGCGAAAATGCATGCGTGCCGACTTCGCGCATGATACCCATTGCCTTGGGCGCTGTGTAGGGATCGTAGGTTAGAGGCATGAAGGATGTAGGTCCGTGGTACACGGCATCTGGGAGACCGCGGGGAAGGGTGGTTAGGTAGGTCTTTGTGGGAGCGAAAGGAGCGCCGAAAACGACTGCGTTGATGTACTGCATCTTGTCAGCTTTGATACTAATTGGGGAGTGGGATATTTACCTTGCATTGAAGCACGCAGAGACCGCGCTCGAAAATGTTCATGATGGGATAATTGATGCCCTTCCACTGGTTGATCACCCAATCTTCATGAACACCCACAACAACGTACGCAGGGGGATAATCTTCGCCCTTGCCCAGTCGCTCATTGACAGCCTGCTCATCATACCAGCCATCCTTGCGCGCAAGCTCTTCCTCCGCAAGAGTAACCTGACGCAAAAACTCAATGTGACCGCTTGAAAAAAGATCATATCCTCCATCAACGTACACAACTCGCTGTCCAGGCTTAGGTCCAGGTCCTTCAATGAGCTGTCTAAAGCTACCCCTCTCGTCATCAGCGTCCTCGGACTTTGCTTCTTGAGACGCAGTCCAGAAGAATACTTCAGCACCGGGTGCTTTTCCTGAAGCATCAGTAGCGTAAAGCTTCATGCGCTCGAGCATAGCTTCACCCTCGGCCTTGCGCTCTTCAGGAGTTCCGTGACCTTCTTCACCCGCAAGCTTCTTCTCGAGGGATTTGATAAAGTGGGTTTTTGTGCAGAGAAGCATGCGACCTACGAGGTCAGTGGTGGAAATGCCTGGGGATCGCTTCACGACTTTGAAGCGGCCTGCTTCCTTTACGAAGCGGTAGCAGTCGTTTCCGTCGCTGTCAGAGGTGATGTCGTCGCCGTGAACGACGTATTTGCAGCCGTAGTGGGTGATGTAGGGGAGGGAGGTGACGTAGGGCGCGTGGCCGACTGAGCGGGTTACCCAGCGACAAGCGTCAGTAGCAGCGAGTCTATAAGACTATCAGTAAGTGAAAAGGGTGTCGCTTGAATTTGGGAATTACCGTTCTGGGAGGGTCATGACTGTAGGACCCTTGTTGGCGAGGATAGCTTCATCTGAGTGAACACCTGCGTAGAGCTCATTTCCTAATTGGCGAGCCTGAACGATAGCGCCAGCGTGGCCTGGAGAGTCGGTCAGTCAGTGTCTGGTGAGTATGAAGTGAGAGATGAGGTTTACCATGATGGAAAAAGTCAAAGCAGCCATCTACCCAGATTCTTCCCTCGTACAGCTCAGGAGCAGGTTCACCCTCAAGATGAAGCTCATCTGGATCAACCGAGGGGTTAGTGGGGTCAGAAGACATGGTGGCGAAAGGAGACTGTAAATTCTTGAGTGAAAAAAGAAGAGACGTCAAGTTAAAGGGTATACAGCAAGAATGAACTGATAAGTAAGAATGCGAAAATAAAGTAGGAAGTGAAGATTGATGAATGATGTATGCGATGTCTCTTCCAAGATTAGGGGTCCGATGAGATGAATTCAGGTACAATACGTAACTCAACTGAGCTGTTGGGGACTAACAATTTTGTGACGTTTTAATTGGTCCGTTTGGGGTGGGAGGTTCTGGACTTTAATGAGCTCGGGAGCTCGGCAAGCTAGTGACATGCAGTAATAGTGTTTCCGTAATCTCGTATGGATTTGTGAAGGATTTAGTCAAGATCTAATTGTTGAGGTTCATGGGTGTACGTAGTACCCATACGTACGTAGCATAACTAAAGGAAGGGTTGTGGGATCAGCCCGAATTTGCACAATTACATGTGAAGCCCCGCTATGGTACAGAGTATGGCAATCTCATTTAATTCATGCTGTTCAACAAAAACACCAACCTCTTGACAAAGGGGTAATACAATCACAGCATAAGAAACAAACTAAAATTCTTCACCAAAGTTTTGCGGGTAGTGACCTTCTAGAATTAATAATGCATTAAACAAGAGGTTATTCTTGGGCTCACATTAAATGCGCCACAATGGCAGTCAGCCTACTATGTGCCATCACATCGTGCGCTATTGGCAGAAGTGCGCGCCATGTTGTTGGTTCATCGTTTGACAGATGACGATGAGGCTCTTGATGCAGGAACAATCATTTAGAGTTAATCTTTAATTACGGTGACAGTTGTCAGTAGATAACCACGCAGACATCCATAACACAACATATGGTAACCCGCCAAACAATAGCTCATATTCCGCCCACGTGCTTCGCTCACCAACTTTTCCTTATCTCCATCTCAATTCCCACGCTATAGCTATCCTCCATCGAGTTCTACCACCGAACACCAAGAATTAAACAACCCCCAAACCCTGTTTTCCCCACCGACTCTTCCTCCACGTTTTCGATCAATTGGCTCCGATCTTTACCTTGTTCGCTACATGACCCTCGGGCCAAGATGCCCCCAAACGGGTGAAGTTCGTGGGGTAAACTGCACGATGATACCCTGCAGGCGACACAAAGCGGTATATAAGATGGTCTGAATGGTCTTGAATTGACAATTGGACTCAAGCTTCAATTGACCTGTCATCATGAAGTTCACCACCGTCTCTACCCTTCTCGCTCTCGCGCCATCTGCCCTTGCGGATTGGCATTTTGCAAAGGGCAAGGAGATCAAGTATACTTCTGTAGAGGGCTTCTTTAAGCAAGATGATCCTGCTACTGAGCCTAGTACTTTTGACTATGTACGACCTCCCCTCCTCTCTTCCCCTCACTTCAATGCATTTCTAACGACAGCAGGTCGACTGGAACTTTGGTCTTCTAAACCGCACATACCCCACAGATCCCAAGAACCCCCGCAAAGGCTACAAAACACAATGGGAGCGCTTCGAGCAATACGTGAAGCATCTCAACCGCAATGCCTCCCGTGATAAGACGCGGTACAAGGTTCTTGTCATGGGACGTCACGGTGAGGGGTGGCACAATGCTGCTGAGTCTTACTATGGCAAGGCAGCTTGGAACGTGAGTAACTCCCGTATTTGATGAGATTGGATGTGGTGCTAATGAGTGCAGTGTTACTGGGGCGTTCAATCCGGTAACGCCACTGCGACGTGGGAAGATCCCCTCCTCACACCCGCCGGCTTGTCAGAATGCTACAAAGCAAATGCGTACTTCAAGTCGCGCTATGAATCAGACGGCATGCCTTTCTTTGAGAGTTACTACGCCTCTCCCCTCGCACGCTGTATGCAAACAGCGCACTACACCTTCGATGGTATCAAGCTCCCCAAGAACAAGCCCTTCATCCCTATTGTCAAGGAACTTCTCCGCGAGGGCATCTCTATTCGAACTTGTGATCACAGAGGTAACAAGACTTATATTGAAAGCTTCACACCCAAGGTCAAGTTCGAAAAGGGATTTGCCTTTGAGGATCCGTTTTGGACGGGTGTGAAGGGTGAGACGGGTGAACATCAACTTGAGCGCAGCAAGGAAGTCTTGGATGATATCTTCACCAGCGATAACAATGTTTGGCTGAGTATCAGCAGTCACTCTGGAGAAATCACCAAGTTACTTGAGGCGCTGAATCACCGACCTTTCAGACTTGCTACTGGTCAAATTATTCCTGTTCTTGTTAGAGCGGATGTTGTGCAGGAGGAGCCTACTTCTACGTTTGTTTCTTTCACTGCTGAGGCTACTTGCAATGCGCCACCTGTGACAAGTGTTTGGCCTGGTGGTTGTGTTTGCTCCAGCTCTACTACGTTGGCTACTGCACCTGCGACAGCGACTTGATTGAAGAAAGGAAATTTGATCATTTAATGATGACTAGTACATAGGGAATTCATGCAGTGATAACTAGTACATAGGTAATACATATCGCTTGACTAGACAAAGGAAATATGACAGCATGCGTCCATCCTCGCGGCTTGTTTCCAATCTTGCCGCTCTCATATCATTTAAACAACAGCGCCAGTTGCGCACTTGGCTCCATCGCCGTTCAAGTTCAGGATATTGCCTCCTTGGATAGCTTCAGGATTAGCCCCAGTGGCCAAGTTGAACCTCCACGTCTGACCCAAGATATTCTCCTGTGCAAACAGTACATTGTTCGGTGCAGCGATGGTAGCACCCCAGACCAAATTAAGTGCCGTGAGAAGGATTCCGGGGTATTGTCGGAATTTCTCCCATGTATTTGTAGATGTAGACCAGCGAACAATGTTAGTCTGAAGAATACCCGACTCAAGAGTGGATGCCTGGACAGAGTAGAGGTAACTGCCTCCGCCAGGGACATAACTCCAATCACCAACGCCGGTGAGCAGATCTGCTTTCGAAGTACCCTCCGCGATTTGCTTTCCAAAGTTCGAAGAACCCTTCCGCAGATTAATAGACCACCACTTCTTGCCACCCTCCGAAACGAACAATCGACCCTGATCATCAATATCACCCATGCTAATCGACTGCGTTTCGAGAATAAGCGAGAGATATTCCCAATTACCGTTACTAGCAATACGGATAAGTTGTGACTGGGGACATCCGAGAACACCACACAAAATACTGATAAGAGCACTTCGTGTTGCAAAGCCGTAGATGTAGCCGTCTGTAGGATTGAAGCCGATACCATTGACACTGAGACCGGGACCGACGCGATCAGCGATGATCTCTCGGGCGCCGGTGACGAGGTTGACTCTTGTGAGACTGGCGGCGAGTAGGCTTGAGACGATGTAGCCGAAGCCGTCGCAGTTGAAGGTTGGCATGCCGACGGGTGATGGGCGGGTGGATGTTGATGAGCTGCTTGAAGTAGTGGTTGGTGGTACGACGACGGCGGGCGCAGACGTACTTGTTGAGACAGCTGCTGCGACGCTGGTTGAGGAGGATGTTGACGGGACTACAACGGCAGCGCTTGAAGAAGAAGTGGTTGGTACCACAACAGGACTGCTTGAAGTGGTTGTCGGCGGTACAACGACAGCAGGGCTTGAAGAGGAAGTCGTTGGAACGACAGCGGCACTACTTGACGAAGAAGTCGTTGGCACCACAGCCACACTGCTTGAAGTGGATGCGGGGGGTACAACAGCAGCGCTGCTTGAACTCGACGTTGCAGCAGGAGCCTGACTAGTCGTTGGACTAACAGGTGCTGCGCTGCTAGATGTAGATGTCGCTGGAGGAGCAGGTGCACTAGAAGAGCTACTGATAGTTGTAACGGGAGTCTCCAAGCTCAGCGATATCAACGAGGCTGACGACAGAGACGATCCAGGCGTAGCAACAAGAGTTTGAACAATAACAGTTCCCGGCTCTCCAGTAGCTGTAGGCGGCACATAGAGCGTAGTCTCAGCAGTAGCCGTAGCTGCAGCAGCTACAAAGATCGTTGTGTTGGTTGTAGGAACGATCGGTGCGGGTGTACTTGAAACAGATGTGGTCGGACCAGACGTTGCGACAAGAGTCTGCACAATAACAGTTCCTGGCTCTCCACTGGCTGTCGGCGGCACGTAGAGGGTGGTGCCAGCAGTAGCCGTGCTTGGAGCAGCTACAAAGATCGTAGTATTGGTCGTAGGAACAATCGGTGCTGGAGTAGTCGTAGCTGGTGCAGCTGTCGTTGAGCCTGCTGTTGGTGTTTGAATGAGGACTGTTCCAGGCTCACCAGGTGCAGTTGGAGGAATATAAATTGTTTCTGTTACTGAAGCTGGTCCTCCAACTGTGCGGGTGATATTCTGTACTGGTGATGCGGATGTTGGTTCGACAGTGGTTGACGGGGTCTGGATGATGATTGTTCCAGGATCGTTGGACCCTACAGGGGGAATGTAGATTGTTGTTGTGATACCGGCTGGACCGCCCACTGTCAGAGTGACGTTCGCAATAACAGGTGCTGATGTGGTTGCAGGAGCTCCAGTCGTGGGAGTTTGGATGACTACTGTACCGACTCTATCAGGATCATCGGTTGCAGGTGGGAAGTAGACAGTCGTCTCAACTGAACCTGAACCACCACTGTAGAGGGTCGTATTCCTGCCAACGGGCTCTGCACTTGTAGCAGCAGCAGCTTCTGTTGTCGGTATCTGAACGATTACTTCGCCAGGCTCACCAGACGCCGTAGGAGGAATGAAGATAGTCGTGGTGACCGAGGCAGGCCCTCCGACAGTACGAGTAACATTGTATGGCTCGAAACTAGAAGTAGGAGTCTCAATGACCACGGTACCCTGTGCACTTGTTGCGTCTGAAGCAGGAGGATAGTAGGTAGTTCTTGTGGTAGATCCAGTATAACCAGTGAAGATGGTAGTGTTGGGGAACCTCACAATCACAACGGGATCACCACTGATAGTCGCAGTGGTAGTATCAATTGGCGAAGCGGCAGGGGTCTCGACGATGACTGTACCAAGATCTCCTGGTTCACCGGGTGCGAGAGTAGTAGTCCTCGAAGCAGTGACATCTCCACTAGTAAAGATAGTAGTGTACTCAATCTCGTCCGTGGCGGTTGGGTCCTCGCCGCCATCACCTGTCGGTATTTCAATGATGACTGTGCCCAAATCCCCAGGCTGGCCAGGTGCTAAAGTAGTTGTTCGGGAGGCGGTTGCTGGACCTCCACTGAAGACGGTGGTGTACTCGACATCATCATCGTCTGTAGTAGTGGGATCCTCGCCATCATCGGCTCCGGTGGGTGTTTCGATGATAACGGTACCAAGACCGCCTGCGGTACCTGGAGCCAATGTTGTGGTTCTAGAAGCTGTGACTGAGCCACTGCTGAAGATTGTAGTATACTCGATCTCATCATCAGAAGCACCGGTAGGAGTCTCGATGATAACAGTACCCAGACCTCCTTCAGTACCCGGAGCCAAAGTTCTTGTTTGAGAAGCTGACACTGGTCCTCCACTGAAGATAGTGGTGTATTCGATCTCGCCATCGTCGTCGCTAGGAGCACTAGTCGGTATTTCGATGATCACAGTGCCGATATCTCCTGAAGAACCTGGGGCAAGTGTGATCGTTCGAGACGCAGTTCCAGGCCCCCCACTGAAGACCGTAGTGTACTCAATATCTTCATCGACAGGCGCTGTAGGTGTCTCAACTCTAACAGTGCCTAGGCCTCCTGATGACGCGGGAGCGATAGTGGTGGTTCGAGGAACATTGGCGGGACCACCAACAAATACAGTGGTGTATCGATCATCGTCGGCAGATCCAGTCGGCGTTTCAATGATAACGGTACCCAACTCTCCTGGTGAGCCGGGTTGTAGCGTTCTTGTGACACTAGCAGTTACGGGACCACCGCTGAGAATAGTGGTGTATTCAACCTCTTCAGTGTCATCAGTAGCTGTGGCAGTCCCACCGTTATCGGTTGGTGTTGCTTCCTCGCCGTCGGAGTCTGTAGGCGTCTCAATAACAACAGTGCCGAGGTCCCCTGGGGATCCGGGCTGTAGGGTCCTTGTGCGACTGGCAGTAACAGGAACGCCACTGAAAATTGTCGTATACTCAATCTCATCCGTAGCAGTAGCCGAGGCCTCATCGTCAACCCCTGTAGGGGTCTCAACGATGACTGTGCCGAGTTCGTCAGAAGAGTCAGGCTGCAAGGTAACTGTGCGTGTAGCGGTACCAGACCATCCTCTGGTAGTGGTAGTATACTCAATCTCATCCACATCATCTGTAGCAGTAGCAGTAGCAGATGCCTCGTCGTCGTCACCGTCGGTACCTGTAGGTGTCTCAATAATAACTGTACCAAGCTCGTCGGGAGAATCAGGTTGTAGTGTAATCGTTCGTGTTGCAGTACCGGACCAGCCTCTGGAAGTGGTAGTGTACTCAATTTGACCGGCATCATCAGTGGCGGTAGCCGAGATCTCATTGTCGCCATCATCAGCTCCTGTAGGGGTCTCGATAATGACAGTACCAAGCTCGTCGGGATCATCAGGCTGTAATGTGACCGTGCGTATAGCTGTTCCAGATCCGCCTCTGGTAGTAGTGGTATACTCAATCTCATTATCGTTAGAAGACCCTGTTGGGGTGATCACGATCTTGGTGCCAAGTTCACCGGGGGAGTCGGGCTCTTGCGTGATTGTGCGAGTAGCAGTTCCAGATCCACCGCTAGTGATAGTAGTGTACTCGACCTCATCAGCATCGTCCGTCGCAGTAGCCGAAGCATCAGGATCTGTTGCTGTCTCATCTTCATCACCACCAGAGACCGTAGGAATAACAACGATAACAGTTCCAAGCTCATTGGGTGAATCGGGTTGCTGTGTAATAGTGCGAGTAGCCGTGCCCGAACCACCACTAGTGATGGTAGTATACTCAATGTCATCACTATCATCGGTAGCTGTCGCGGTTGCTTCACCATCGGTGGATGTCTCCCCGTCCTCATCTCCACCGGAACCCGTGGGCGTCTCAATAATAACAGTTCCAAGATCATCAGGAGAATCAGGCTCCAAAGTGATAGTACGGGTAGCAGTACCAGATCCACCTCTAAAAGTAGTAGTGTACTCAACATCATCAGAAGCAGTCGGTGTCACAATAATAATAGTATCGAGTTCGCCAGAGACTGTAGCTGATACATATCTTGTCTGCGCAGCTGTCACAGAACCACCGGTGTAGACCGTTGTGTTGGGTCTACCTTGGGGATTGACAATGGCACCTGTAGGTGTCTCTACGATGACTGTGCCGGGCTCACCGGATTCACCAGGGAGAGTAATTGTGGTTGAAGCCGTTACTGGACCTCCTCGGGTGATGGTAGTGGCTATCTCGTCATCGTCATCGCCAGTAGCTGAAGGCTCTTCGTCGTCGGTGGACTCTGTTGGCGTCTGGATGAGGACGGTATCTGGAGCACCTGAAACACCTGGAATAGTGATTGTTGTCGCAACAGAGACAGGAGCACCTGTGGTGATCGTGGTAGCCTCAACATTGGCGCCTGAGGTGGTTGGTGTCTCAATAAAGACAGTGTCAGGACCACCCGAAACACCAGGAATGGTGGCAGTAGTGGCAGCAGTCACAGGGCCACCCCGAATGATGGTGGTATACTGGACATTGTCGCTGTCAGTCGCTGAAGCCCCCGATGACTCGGGCGTCTCAACAACGACAACATCTGGCTGACCAGCTGTACCAGGAATGGTGATTGTCGTGGCTGCTGAGACAGGGCCGCCTCTAGTAATGGTAGTAGCCTGAGTCTCATCATCGTCAGATGAACTGGTTGGTGTCTCCACGTAAACTGTATCTGGCTGGCCTGATGCACCAGTGACGGTAATCGTAGTGGCTACTGCGGCAGGGCCACCTCTGGTAATAGTGGTTGGTTGAGCTGTGCCAGTAGTTGGGGTTTCAACATAAACTGTATCCGGTTGACCTGATACTCCTGTCACAGTAATAGTTGTTGCCAATGACGCTGGGCCACCTCTGGTGATTGTAGTAGCGTCGTTACCATCATCAGTGTCTGCAGCGGACCCAGTGGGAGTTTCGACGTAAACCGTGTCTGATTGGCCTGATGCACCGGTGACAGTAATGGTTGTAGCCACCGTGGCCGGCCCTCCCCTGGTGATGGTAGTAACGCCATTCGCGGCACCAGTCTCTGACGCTCCTGTAGTCGGGGTCTCTACATAAACCACATCTGGCTGGCCCGAAACACCCGTAACAGTAATGGTAGTTGCTACGGAGGCCGGTCCGCCACGAGTAATTGTAGTAACCGCGTCCTCATCAGTCTCGGAGGCTACGCCGGTTGGAGTCACAACATAAGCTGTACCTGGCTGGCCTGAGTTGCCTTGAACAGTGACAGTTGTTGCCACCGAGGCCGATCCACCACGGGTAATGGTGGTAGCGATAGATGCATCTATATCAGCTGATCCTGTCGGGGTCTCGACATAGACAGTGTCCGGTTGTCCTGACGCGCCCGGTATGGTGACTGTGGTCGCAACAGAAGCCGGTCCGCCACGAGTGATCGTAGTAGCCTCAACCTCGGCACCGGTCTCAGAGGCTGCGCTGGTTGGAGTTACAACATAAGCTGTACCCGGCTGACCTGAGCTGCCCTGAACAGTGACAGTTGTAGCAGCTGAGGCTGGTCCACCACGGGTAATGGTGGTGGCAATAGTTGTATCGATATCAGTTTCTCCAGATGATGTCGGAGTCTCGACATAAACAGTATCAGGTTGACCTGACGCGCCTGGTATAGTGACTGTAGTTGCGACCGAGGCTGGGCCACCGCGGGTAATTGTGGTGACCTCAGGTTCATCATCGTCAGTATCTGACGCGGAAGCAGACCCTCCGGTAGGAGTTTCAACATAAACAGTATCAGGCTGACCTGAAGCTCCTGTGACAGTAATTGTCGTTTCAATAGAGGCCGGTCCACCTCTGGTGATCGTAGTGGCCTCGACCTCAGCGTCATCAGTACCAGAAGCCGAGATGGCGGCTGAGCTAGTAGGAGTTTCAACATAAATGACATCGGGCTGACCCGACACGCCTGTGACTGTGATGGTTGTTGCGACTGAAGCTGGTCCGCCTCTAGTGATAGTAGTGACTTCCGCTTCATCATCATCATCATCATCACCGGTGATCGCAGCCGATCCAGTCGGAGTCTCCACGTATACGGTATCTGGTTCTCCAAATGCGCCGGTGACGGTGACTGTTGTTTCGACTGTATCGGGGCCACCTCTAGTAATTGTAGTAGCTCCAGCACCACCAGTAGGGGTTTCCACGTAAACAGTATCCCGGCCTCCAGGTAAGCCTGGGATGGTAACAGTTGTGGCGACCGAAGCTGGCCCACCCCTAGTAATTGTTGTAGGCTCAAGCCCGTCGTCATCAGTCTCTGAAGCTGTGCCAGTGGTAGGAGTTACCACGTAGACGGTATCCCGTCCTCCTGATGCACCTTGAACGGTGACCGTGGTTGCGACAGAGGCTGATCCGCCTCTAGTAATTGTCGTAGGCTCGAGCTCACCATCACCAGTCTCCGAAGCGGTGTCATCTGAAGCTGTGCCGCCAAGCGATCCGGTGGGTGTTTCCACGTACACGGTATCCGGCTGACCAGACACACCAGTCACCGTTATCGTAGTTGCGACTGAGGCGGGACCACCTCTAGTGATCGTGGTGATTTCAGCATCTTCGTCGCCAGCGGACCTCGTCGGTGTCTCAACGTAAACTATATCAGGCTGTCCAGAAACTCCAGTAACTGTAACTGTCGTTGTAACTGAAGCTGGACCACCCCTAGTGATGGTGGTGACATCGGCTCCAGTTCCTGAAGGTCCATCGCCGGCAGATCGAGTTGGAGTCTCAACATAAACGGTATCAGGTTGTCCAGAAACACCGGTTACAGTGATCGTGGTCTCAACAGCAGCTGGACCACCACGGGTGATAGTAGTAGCCTTATCGTCATCGCCGGAATCAGAACCTGTCGCTCCTCCAGAGGTAGGCGTTACGATAAAAACAGTATCAGGCTCTCCCGATGCAGTCGCAGATACAACGACAGTTCTCGTCGTACTTCCCGAGCCGCCACCAACGACGGTAGTACTACTGCGCGTAACCTCTGCACCTGTGGTTGGTGTCTCGATGAGTACTGTATCGAGCTCTCCAGATGCTGTTGCTGAGATGAATTGAGTAACAGGAGCAGTGACCGGACCGCCGCTGTAGATTGTGGTAGCCGTCGCAGGGATTACGACGATAACAGTACCGGGCTCGCTTGGGTCATCAGGTGGGAAGTAGAGAGTCTCTGTTGCTGTTCCTGGAGCTCCAGTGAAGATGGTGGTGTTGCCCGGGCCGCCAGTTGCACCAGGAGCGTCTGTGATAGTTCCAGTCTCAGAAGGATCAGTATCATCATCATTTCCTGTAGGTGTCTCGATGATGACAATACCGCCTTCGCCAGATGCTGTAGGTGGGATATAAATGGTTGTGGTAACGCTGGCTGGACCACCACGGATGATAGTTGAGTTACCACCAACAGTAGTGGGAGCGATTGTAGTAGCATCATCTTCAGCTGTGCCAGTCGCAGGGGTATCATCATCATCATCATCACCTGTTGGGTATTCGATGATAATAGTTCCACTTTCTCCTGATGCTGTTGGCGGGATGTAGATAGTGTTTGTACTTGAACCAGGTCTACCGCTTGTGACGGTAACATTTCCGGGAGAAGTGATTGTGGCATCATTGCCGGTTTCTGAAGGCAGTGCATCGTCATCGTCATCAGTAGCTGTCTGATTCCCAGTGCCAGTGGGTGTCTCGATGACGATAGTACCAGGTTCTCCAGTTATCGTAGCTGGAACATAGCGAGTCTGAGTGACAGAGGCAGGACCACCGGTGACAATAGTTACATTGCCGATGCCTGTAGCCTGAGTTCCAGAAGTGGGAGTCTCAATAACCACGGTGCCTTGCTCACCAGACACGGTAGCAGGAATGAAGCGCGTTGTGGTTGACGAAGCAGGACCTCCAGTATAAATGGTTACATTACCACCAGAAGTAATGACTGCAGTAGGACTACCTGCTCCAGTGTCTGTAATGTCAGAGCCATCGTCACCATCAGGATCAGATGTTGGCGTCTCGATGATGAGCGTTCCAGCTTCATCAGACGCAGTAGGAGGAATGTATACAGTCCTGGTGACTGAATCCGTACCTCCTCTATAGCTAGTAAGAGTAGTTGTCGCCTCAACTATATCAATGTCGGTGATAGTGAAATCGCCTGTCTCTTCTGCATCGTCGTCATCCGTGGCACTGGCCTCAGATCCTCCAGTAGGCGCCACGATGATAAGTGTACCAGGTTCTTCTGAAGCAGTAGGAGGGATATAGATCGTACTTGTTACTGAGTCAGGGCCATCGCTGAAGACAGTCGTGGTAGTTGTCGCTGAGATGATGTCCTCATCTGGATCAGTTGCAGTAGCATCATCGGTGTCATCGTCTGTAGCAGACGCAGCGTCAGTGCCTTCCGAGCCGTCATCATCTGTTGCGCTCGCTCCAGATCCTTCTGTAGGAGTCACGATGATCAGCGTTCCGGCTTCACCGGAAGCTGTTGGGGGGATGTAGATCGTTGATGTGACAGAGGCAGGTCCTCCTCTGAAGCTTGTCACCGTAGTGGCAGCCGAGATAGTATCTTCGTCATCGACATCACCAGTAGCAGATGCCACAGGTCCATCCGTTCCGAACTCAATAACAACAGTACCAGCTTCTCCAGAGGCAGTAGGAGGAATGTACACAGTTTGTGTGACGGATCCTGCGATACCACTAGATACGGTGACATTGGGAAGAACACCAGACGGTAGATCAATTTCTGTCCCAGCGGAAGTTCCATCTTCAATCTCCGTGGCATCAGGATCTTCAGTCCCAGTAACAACAGCTGGACTCTCAATGTACAAAGTACCAGGATCACCTGTACTAGCTGGGGGAACATAATAAGTCGTCGCCCGTGTACCAATGCCTTGGAGAATAACAGTAGTAGTCGACGCAGCAGAGATGGCATCAGTAGACTCGTCGTTGTCGCCAGAAGCAGCGCCATCCGTTCCTGAGGCGGGTGTCTCAACAATGAACGTGCCAGGCTCACCTGAGGTCTCAGGCGGGATATAAATAGTCGTCGCGACAGTTCCGGTCCCAACGGTAAAGATGGTTGTACCAGATCTGGTATCAGTAGCGGTGTCTTCATCTTCATCCTCGTCTCCGGTACCAGTACCAGTAGGAGTAGCACCCGAAGCAGGTGTCTCAATAATAATGATACCAGGTGCACCTGAGCCAGTTGGAGGGATATACAGCGTTCTGGTAGTAGAGCCAGTACCCGAGCTGTAGACCGTCTCATTAGGTCTGATGTTATTCTCAATGGCGGAGCTTTCACCGAGACCATCATCAGAAGCAATCGGCATCGCGGTAATAGTTGGAGAAACAGTCGCGAAAGTTGGTGTCTCGATGATGACAGTACCAGGCTTATCAGCCTCGGTAGGAGGGATGTAGAACGTTCTTCTCGCAGGACTAGATCCAGCTCTGAAGAGTGTGATATTGGCAGTTCCAGTGATTGCGGGCTCAGTAGCAAGAACATCATTTTCTCCGCGAGCAGTGGCACCTTCAGATTGGGTCTCTGTGCCTGGTGTTTCGATGATTACAGTCCATGGCTCGTTGGTAGCCTCAGGTGGGATGAAGAGGGTAGTTCTGAAGGAGCCGCGTCCAAGGCGGAAGAAAGTGACTGTTGGCGAACCTCTGTCGGCGTCATCTGTGATCGTAGCTTCGGGGTCTTCTCCGGATCCACCTGTGGTGATTTGGCTATCATCTTCAGTGTTCGTGCCGGTGGCAGATGGTTCATCGTCAGTAGCGATGTCGGAATCAGAGGGTCCGCTACCATCATCGACGTCTGTCGCCGATGGCTCACCGGCATCAGCACCAGTGGTGGCACTGGGATCGTCATCACCATCATCATCACCAGTCGCGGTACCTGCAGAACCTGTTGCCGAAGCTTCGTCATCAGACGCCGTGGCTGTATCATCAGGATCAGATCCTTCAGATGCGGTTCCATCAGTTGGCTGAACAACAATTGGCGCTCCATTGGAAAGCACTGTAGTAGCCTCATTATCTCCGTCGTCGCCACCAGCAGCCGATGTACCCGCGCCACCGGCAGGCTGTCCAGTAAGCCCCCGTTCAGTAGAAGAAGATGACTCAATATCTTCATCATCATCACCTCCAGTGATTGGCGATCCAGCGGCTTGAGAGGTAGTCTGGCTACCAGCACTCGATCCACCAGCGCTTGAGGCTCCAGCTGATGTCGCTGATACCTCATCATCATCGCCAGCAGCAGTACCAGTCGTCGCTCTGGTTGCCCTGCGAGTAGAAGATGTCTCCTCATCACCTTGCGGTACGCGATCGGACTCAGCGACACTTTGAGAACCGATAAGTGTGTCGATGATTATAACTTCTCGTGAAGTGGTGGTAGTGATTCGTGTTGTAGCCGATGAGGTTGTGGTTGTTGAAGGTTGAGAGGATGTAGTGGACGATCCTTGGCTCACTGTTTCACCACCAGGTCTAGTGTTTGCGCCGGGCGAAGTTGAAACTCCGGACTGAGAGGATGACGAGCCCGATGCTCTGGATGCTGAAGATGAGCTGCTGCCCTGTGCCGAGGTCGATGTAGTACTCTGCCCAACAGCCCCAGAGCTGGTTCCGAGATTCGCAGGTTGGCCTGTAAGACCTCTAGTTGAAGACGTAGATGCAGTCGATCGTGTTGAAGCGGACTGTGAGCTGCCTGCATTCTGGGAACCGCTCGCAGCCTGGCTGGCACCTGAAGATGATGAGCCAGCGTTGGTTCCACCTGCAGATGTTGAGCCAGTAGTGCTTCTACCAGCAGCCGTGGACGATCGGATCGAAGAAGATGCAGCATCGGTTTCATCTGAGCCACCCTCTGCATCGGCAGAAGATCTTGTGTTTTGAGCACTCGTCGTAGTTCTACTGGAACTCCAACTACTCTGTCCACTACCACCAGGTCGCATAGCCGTATCAACCGTGTTAGTAAAGCCCCACCCAGACGATGAAGCCGGGTCTGGGTTAACTTGAGGCGGCCCATTCATCAGAATGGTAGTAGCATCCTCCTCAGCATCAGCAGTAGTTCGGCTGCTACCAGCCCTTGTGGAGCTTGTGCTATCTGCTGGGCCCGGACTACCACTGCCCCAGCCTTCGACTCCGGCATTGACTCTGCTTGTTCCGGTACTTGTAGAGCGACGAGTACTGGTCGGTTCGTCGTTAGTGAGAGTTTGGACGATGTCTGCGGTGATAGTGATGACGGTATTGCTAGATGTGACGACATAAGTTGTAGGTGTTGTTCTAACGATTGGCGATTGAGTTGATGTCGAGCTTTGGGAAGTGCGTCTTGAAGATGAGCTATTCTCATCGTCATCCTCCATATCGTCGCCCTCTGAACCGTCGCCTCCTTGAGTACCACCTTTGAGCGGGTCGTCGTCGTCCGAGCCACCATTGGAAGCGCTTCCAGTGTTTTGGGATGAGCCAGCAGATCGTGTGCTGCTTCTGCTTTGGCTACCGCCAGAATCTCCAGCTCCAGAGTCGCCCGAGCCACCGTTGTTTGTGGTATCGTCGTCGTCATCGCCTGGTCGGCCGCCATTGCCAGAGGTGTTTCCAGTGCCTGATCCCGATGATCCATTTCCAGATGAGCCATCGCTGTCACCACCTTGGGATCCAGAGCCATCGCCTTGAGTACCTTCGCTGCCAGACTCTCCATTGCTATCGCTTCCTCCTTGACCGGAGCCTGAGGACCCAGCACCAGAGCCGGACGAAGAATCCGAGCCCGATCCCGAACCGGAGCCGGAGCCAGAACCCCCGGTGCTGGAGTCACTTCCTCCTTGGTTGCTACCACCAGAGGAATCATCTGAGCCGCTGCCTGAGCCACCTTGGTTGCCGGAGGACTCTCCAGTAGTGGGAGTGCTGTTGTCGCCATCAGGTGTCAAGACAATAACAGTACCAGGGTTTCCGCCTTCGGGAGGAATGGTGAGGGTCTCTCGTGGTCCTTCATCACCACCTTGAGATCCGCCTGGTCGACCTTGAACACTGCCAAAGCCAAACTCGTCGTCATCTCCAGATCCATTTTGGCCTCCGTTCGCGCCGCCAGCTGAGCCGTCGCCAGATCCAGATCCAGATCCAGAGCCGCCGAAGCTATTAGGCACACCTCGGGTGATAGTCGTGTACGAAACCGCTCCCTCAGGACGAGTGCGTGTAGGCGGGAATGCTGAACCGCCATCACCAGTGACTGAGGCACCAGCAGGTCGTCCGTTAATACCTCCCGGGGGAGTCTGAATGAGAACAGTACCGGGCTTCGTTCCTGTCGGAGGAATCGTCGTTCGAATAGGCGCTGTCGGAGTAACGCTTCCCTCGGCGGGTTCGATGATGGTCACGTAACCAGTCGCATCTGTCGGTTGAAGGGTAATCGTTTGGCCAGCGAGAAGGCCGAGAGAGCTCAAAGTATTGGTGGCCAGAGGTTCAAGACTCAAGGGCGCCAATGTTCCGCGCACCGGTGTTTGGATGATGATTGTGCCGGGTCTATCGCCGCTCGGTGCGACCGTAATTCTGATTGGGGTCGTACCAGTGAATGAAACACCAGCGGGTTCAATCACGGTGACATAATCACCAGCAGAAGCGGGTTCGAGGGTAATACCCTGCGGTGATCCATTAATCGACGAAGCAGGGACATTAATAATGACCGATCCTCGGTTCGTTCCGGTCGGTGTGATGGTTACCAGCTGAAGTGATGCAAGTGTGCCAGAAATAGGCTGCAGCACAGTAACATAACCAGTCGAATCCTTCGGTTCCAGCGTCACAGGCGACAAAACACCCAACGTAGCATCCGCTCCCAACGTCTCAGGCGTCTCAATAATAATCTGTCCCGGCCTCCCATCTCTCGGTGGAACAACCTGTGTAACCGGGGCAGAAATAGGTCTGTCACCCGTATACGGCCTTATAATAATAACATACTCCCTATCATCCGTCGCAGGAATAACCACATTCTCGGGCGCCGACGAACCACCAGGCTGTTCGACGATGACAATACCCGGCTCATCGCCCTGTGGAGGAACAGTGTACAGGGCAGTCACTGAACCTCTGTATGGCTTTGTAACGGTGATGTAGTCTGCGAGGACGGGATATACCGAGACATAGGTGTAGCACACCCCTGAGAATTCGTTGTTAATGTTCAGGACTGACCTATCGTCTTGAACGCCAAACTGGGCGTGGCTTGTGGCTGCCAAACTGGCAATAACAAAATGCTGTAGCAAAGACCGCATTTTTACGGCGGCTTGCACAACGTGCAGAATAATGATGAAAATATGATGGTATAGAAGCGAAATAGAGATTCAACCACGCGTCTTGCGCGCAGAGGCGCATAGTATGGTTATAAGCCTATCGATTTTGCCTCGCATCCGCATTCAGGACCTTCAGTGCCACTGCGTGGTTTGGTATAATTATGATGTAGAGATGCATGGCTACAAAGGTATTATCACGCTGGATCTGGGTTACTAAAACGGAAGCCTTCATGCCAATCGAGTAAAGTGACAGCGGATTGGATTCCGTACTGACACACACGTTCCTGCATAGAAACCCTAAACCGTTTCTGTTGAAGATAGAGAGGTTTCGGCCAAATAGGTTGCTGGACCGGACTGTTGGTCCCTGGAATGCTGTCATGTCGCCGTTAACAAGACGACAGTATTCCATTCAGGGAAAGGTGGATTGAAATGCGAGGACGAGAGCCAGGATGAGATTCTCTTGCATGATTGTTTGATTGTGTAACATGATATTATTGGATAATTTACGGTGAAGACAGTGCCTGGTGTGCCTGGGCGTATCTGCAAGGGGCCGGATCTGTTTGGCTACGTTGAAGTCACAGTTATGCAAGTGATATGAAATAAGTATTCAGCCAAGCTATGCCTCGCCACAGCAACATGCTTGCTTTCATGCATCTTCCCTCCCCAAACAATAAGAATACGGCACTGGTCTACCTATCACCCCAGCAGGCATGGAAATGTCACTCACAATTCCACAGTGACTGGGCCTACTTGACATCAGAGCAGCCTCCGCAGATGACAATATCAGCCAAGGCAATCGAACCAAGAACATTAATCTAAGACAAAATGACAGCTTTTGTGGATATCTGTCTCACTGCCATCTCCTTGACGTTCCACTAGCTGCGGAAGCCAGTCTCCTTAGTCCAGTAAACTAATAATTGTGACAGAAGCTTATCTTTCTCTAAATCCGGTAGCTTACCTGCCATGTACTTAAAGCACTTCAGCAAGTCAACGCTGAAAGCTAGTCTGAGCTAGCAGGGCGGCCGCCAGGCCAGGAGTGTTGAGGTACAGCACATTCCAACGCAGACAGATCTGTCACATCGTAATCTGGGTTTTGTGTTACACAAGACAAGTGGACGTTGTCGATCGGGCCTAGCGCGGGAGGAAAAGCTCCCGCCACTTGACTGCGTGCGGTTACTTTACGATCTGTGGCTCGATCTGGTCAAGATCAGTTGGAATGTCTAGGCCTTTTGAGCGGGAATACCACATGACCCTTGTATCTTCTACTACTAATTTGGGATAGTTGCATTTGGTGTAACACAGAGGTAAGACACTCATATCTTGATGAATTTATGTGGTTTGAACCTGCATATTGTTATCCGTACCTGGACCACATGGAGGAGATGCTCAGGCTGGTTAGTTACGCACTTCTGGAGTTGCCCTTACGGAGTCAAATCTTGACTGCTTGGCGATCGAAGTACAAATGCGCTGAGTGACTGATCTCCCTGCCCACTGACTACTTGTCCCATGGAAACGATATCCCTGACTGTGTATCCAATACGTAATTGGAGCCATCATTGTGAATAAAACCATGCACTCTCACTAGCATTTCTTACCAAGCACGCCTTCTCTTGGCGGTGATAATTCGAGTCCCGAATGGCCCGGATCAGTACGAGGCTTTGTCTTACACTAAAAAAGTTATCCTCATGCCAAGCTCGTTTCTCGACAAGTAACGGCTGACTTGTTTGTCTCAGGGCCGCAGTCTAGGCTTGCAGTGATATTGTACTGCTTTATGAAATTTTGGGGAAGTATAGTGAAGTGAGGGTTAACATCTGGTTTTGAATTACTATGTAGCTGGTGAGGAGAATCCCGTGTACCTGGGTCTCTTCACGACAGGAACAAGACCTGATCTACCTCCTGACGTGTGCTGAAAAGTTCATCTTTATGCAAGGTACAATGCAGGGGTTCAGGTTGATGTGCAGGTCTGTTTTCGTGCTATGTGGTACGTCATGCTTAGATCAATGACTCAGCTACCAATCAGCTCACGTTCTTCTGGTGTCCAAGTGCCTATTTAGTAATAGAATCTGGTGGTCCTTTAGTCTACATGTCAGAACCATGTCCCTTGTACCGAATTTGCATCGCTTGCAGGTGTCAGTCCTAACTTGAAAAGAGCAGTGATGTATACAGGCCTGGTGCTCGTCTTGTTCTTTCATGATACAGATCTAAAGCACCTGATACCCAAACCCACGATATTTTACCAAATGACTGAATCAGTCAGTTGTTAGATGATTGTACTGTCGATTTGCGACGTCCGCTTTCGAGAGGTCTCAAACTGTATCTCGCTCGCCCGAATAAGGCTTCTGCAGATCCGGGACTAGACACACCACTAACTAGAATAGACTGATGTATCCGACCGTATTACCATTAACTTCAAGATAAAGTTATGCCACGAGCGCACAGGCATTCGATTTAGTCACAATAACCGCCCAGAACTTGACATGATCGACGCTTGAACGTTTTTGGACGGAGATTCAACGGAAACGTAGCGCACCTGAAGAATGTGGCTTGATGCGTGAAGGACCGCATTCGCCTACTCGACCAATGACGCAACATGAGAGACAGGAGATGATGTATGTGATGTGCTGTATGCTGGTTGTGTGAAATGGTGCTGGTCTACAGGGTATGTAATTTGGGGCAACATAGAGGTATCAGTCTTTATGTTTTATGCTTTCTTAAAGACAGCAAACGCAATGAATTCTAGATATACAGCGGATAATTATTTTCAGTTCGTAAATTGGTTATACACACTCGTCCTGCGTGTGGTGGGAAAGCCATTTACATCGACAAAAAAAGGTTCTGTGATTCTGATTTTCTCTATCTTGAGCCCTTGTTGTCAAAGGGGCACCAACAACCGAACTTTCTCAGCCAAGCTCCCCAAGGAAATTTGAACGACAACCAAACGATGCAGCAATTGACAATATTTATTCTATGCATCATCTCAACGAAAGCTCAGGACTTTCTTAACCGTAGAACGTTTGGCAAACTTCCTGTACTCTAGTTGCAATCTGCTCTTTCAACCAATCAGAGCCACGCCCGGTTAGCTCAATCGGTAGAGCGTGAGACTCTTACGAGTACGCGATCTCAAGGTTGCGGGTTCGACCCCCGCATCGGGCTGTTCCTATTAAAACGATTGCAAACATCGTGGCATCTTTTTTGCATTTTTGCACAAGTGAGTGATCTTATCATTTGCTTAATATTTTATCAAACCTCAGCTGCTTGTGGGTGAAGCTGGGATGCGTCGGTATGGGTTTCCTAGGCTCTTAATTACTAGGTTTTCCCAACAAAGTCTCCTTGAAATTCACAGATACTATTTGCAAGTTTACAACATATATTTATCCATCTTGATGTTCTTGCAGGGTCCCCTCCTCCGGGGAACATCTTTTTGTACACGGCACTCTGTGGCAAGCTGAAGGATAATTCTTCTTGCTCTGACCACTTATCTAGTTCTCCTTGTGTTTCCTAGGATTTCAACATCGAAATCCCGCAACATGACGCAGGATCTTCTATTTTCCATATTGAAGATTCACCGGTGCGGGACCTAAGCTAATTCCCCGAGATCTTCCTCTAAATAAACCAAGGCAGAGAAGTTATATCAGTTTCAAATCGTTGGCCTAAGCTTCTCTCCAGGAACGAGCACTGACCTTTCGTACCTCTTCAAGTCAAATACCCGCTGATTTATTTCCTAATAGGCCTCCTGCGTAGCCTATTTCCATTTCCATCTCAGACCGGGTTGCTGATCCCAGCAGCTGACCAACAAAATACCGCAGCAGCACATGCGCATTAGGCATCAATCTCACAGGTCATACACTTTTATCTCGCGCATCATGTGATACAGCCTAACGGCAGGCAGCACATGCAAGAAATCAGTCATGTCCGACTTCGTCATGCGAGGGACAAAGACCATGGCTGAGATGCATTTGTGTATCTCATTAACTGGCTCAAAAAGTTACACAAATGCAAGATCGAAATCAAGGCTCTTCAATATGCCTGTCAAAAAAAGAAAAGAAAAGCAAATAAATAGATCTTCAGCATGATATAATTGTACATCTTATCTTACCCGCTCAGATCCCGCAGAAAAAGGGTCTCGCTGACCCTACATCCTTGCTTTTCCAGTGGATCACCAGAACACGTCAGACCTGTCCCCCAGATCCAGCCCTGCCATGGCGTCATGCCTCCCGCCTTTAGCTCCAAACCGGTCTTGTTAAATAGTGCCTAGACAGGACCCTGAATTATATGACATCTTTTATGGTGTTTTTTTTTTCTGTTTGAGTAAAAATGCCCAAGAAATTACCGTCTTTGAGGTCAAAACCTCCTTCGGTGAGGAAACCACCGACAACTACCCATTCTAGACCTACGAGTTCTCATGGACCGCCACCACCACCACCTTCGAATCCTCCAACTTTGAGGCCTCCCGCTGCTGAGAGAGCTAGATCTCATGAGACTGAGAGTCGGAGACCAAAGTATCCTCCTACATCTAGACATTCTTACTATGGTCGTCCAACGCCAAATGATCGTCCAGCGCCGACAAGGAGGGATTCGGGCTACAGATCTGTTTCCCCTCGGGGTCGACAGCCTCCACCGCCACCTCCTCCGGCGCCTGCAGGAAGGACACTGAGACGTCGCGTGACCAGAGATTCAGATTGGATGTCAGAAGATGAGAGCAGACCTACATCGCGACGACGAACTCCAAGCCCTCGTCGTCAAAGACCAGAGCCTCGACCCTATGGACATGAGACGCCGCCATGGCCTAGTTCCCCGAAGCCAGCTAACGCAAGGCCTGCTATGAGATCTTACCCAACTGATAGTTCTCGTCCAGATCCAAGACGTTTTCATTCTTATGAGGCACCGCCTTCACCAAGACGTCCTCCAGGAGCAGGCAAGCGGTCCCCTCCTTCTGGATATCGGCCAGCGCCCCATCTAGCTTCTGATATGCTTCGAGGAAGACCTCGGTCAAGAGGAGACTCGCCGCTACAAAATGAGACACATCGTCCGGCACCCGAGAGGAGGCCAAGCCATAACACTAACAGCCCTCGCCATTCGCCCATGACACAACCTGCCAGTCCACGCCATTCGCCTAGAACGCAACCTGTAAGCCCACGTCACTCACCAAGAACACAGCCCGCCAGACCAGCAAAACAACATGAACCCTCAGATAAACCAGAACCCCAAAAGAAAGGCTTTGACTTCATGAAACACCTCCCCCAAGCCTTCGCCACCTACGCTGGTGTAAACGCCCTAAGCGAACACGCCGACACCGCAAAAGAATGGGCAGACTGGTTCATGAACCTCCGCAAAACGCCCGCCGAAATCCACGAACTCTCCGCCAAAGTAACAACCGCAAAAGACACCATCACCCAAATTCAAAACAGTCTTGAAGCTCGACCTGATATCATCGACGGCGATGATGCTAAACCTATGAGGAAGCAGATTGACGAAGCTATCAAGAATGCTACAACCGCTTTGGATGAGATGACCAAGCTGCTACAGGAGATAAGTAGTGATGGACTTGAAGGCACGGCTTTTAGGGGTTTGGAGGAGTTTTATAACTCTTACAAATATAAGGATGAGTGGGAGGAGAAGATCAAGATTGCTGATGCAGATCTTGAGAAGGAGTTGGGGGTTTTGAGTAAGATTATGGTGAACATTTACTCGTGAGTTACCTTACTATGCTTTTGGATTTAGTTACTGACTTTGGTTTAGACGTGCGCTTAGCAAACCTGCTCCGCCTGGTTTAAATAATCCTGTACCACCGCCTGCGCCGGGACAGAATGCTGATTCGGGTTATGCCCGACGACCAAGTGCTGCAAGTCATGGATCTAGATCAAGGGTTGCTTCACCGATTTTGGAGCCGCCTCCTGTGGGCAAGTATCGAAAGTCTATTGATGGTGATGAAGAACCGAAGACGACTGAAACGACCGAAGTGAAGAACGAAGCTGTTCCGGAGGTGGTAGTAAATGATGAACAGCCGGCAGAAAGAAAGAAGGCAGAGGATGTGCAGGCCGGCGTTGGAGAGGCTAATGTCAAAGAGACTACTGACACACATCCGGAATCTCCTAAAGGTACCAAGCTAAAGGTTGATGAACCAGTCGAAGTCCCGCCAGTACCGGCAGCTGAGCCTGAGATTCCCAAGGCCCCGGAGTCACCAAAGGAAGAACCCACTGGCATTAAACCAGCTCAACCAACACCTTCAGTCGCTCAACCCCAAAAACAACCATCTCAGCCAACAAAATCTCCAGAAGACACACTCCTCGACGCAGCCTGGAACGGCGACATCCAAGCCTGTACCGACGCCCTCCGCCATGCCTCCCCCACAACCCGCGACTCACACGGCCTAACCCCCCTACATCTAGCCTGCGAACGCGACCACCTCGCCATAGCAATGCTCCTCCACGACACCGGCGTCTCCTCCAACGTCCATGACCTTCACGAACGTACACCCCTACATCTCGCAGCCCGCTACGGATCCTCCGCGATCGTAGAATATCTACTAGACGACTGCAAAGCTGATCCCAACGCTAAAACAGATGATGGTAGAACACCGTTGCATTATGCTGCTGTTGTGGATGATGAGGAAAGAAGGGAGGTTGTTAGATTGTTGAGGGATTTTGGGGCAGATCCGACGGTTAAGGATGGGAGGGGGAGAACGGCGAGGGATTTGGCGCAGAGGAGGGATTTTTGGGATGTTTCGGCTACGTTGAGACGGGCGGAGAAGAGATGGGAGGAGGAGCATCATCAGAATTGGTTTCAGAGACATGGACTTAAGCGGTAGTTGAAGGGTTTGGGGATGTATTGAAGTGGTGTATTTTATATCTAGAGAGCATCCCAACATGCATTTATACAGCGATAAAGATAGGGAAGTTTCAAGCTGAGAATCTAAAGTGGCTTTCGAAAACAGGAGCCTAGTCTGGTCTCAGAGTAAGCGTTTGATCTTGGAGGCTCACTTGAATAATAAACTCCCAGTATATCATAGCTTAACAGCATCCGCCGGAGCCACAACTATGCTCATGACCATGGCCATGCCCGTTCTCATGAGCCCTCTTAGCATCCCTCTCCTCCAACCCCTCAGCCTCCTGACTCTGACAACTAACATGAAAAGCACTCAACTTGATCAATCCATCCATCTCCCTCAACAGCCCAATGTTCTCCTTGAAATCATCCGTCTCGCGAAACTTCTGGTGCGCTTCCAAACTAGGCCATCCGATAAAAGCAGCAAGCATGCAACCTGTCTTGCTCTCGTCTCCACGGACTGGTACGTCGTTTTCTACGCTCCAGCCGTAGCTGATGCCGCGCCAGTCTGGGGATGCTTTGAGAGCTTGCGCGGCGAATTGCTCGAGACGACGGGTTGCTGCGGCGCGGGATGTTACGGAGTAGTCGCCCGGAAAGAAGGCGACGAGGACTTCTGTTACTGGGGAGCGGGCGCTATCGAGGACGTCCTCTGGTGGGAAAGGGTTGAGAGTTACGTGTTTGTTGATAGATTTCTCAAAGCTAACAAGTGGTTTGAGAGATTCGATGATAGGACCATGATCACTTGCATCTCATTAGTACTGCCCACACCATACATAACTCATTTAACTCACGCGCTCTTTGGATAATTCAAATGATCATCCAAAGTATCCCAATCCAAAAACAACCACAATCTCGAAGGATCCTCCACCTCAAAACCGTGATACACCCGTCGTGCACCAGGTTGCCTCAACACTGTCTCGATGACGTTTTGATAAACCTTTCCAGCTGCGGATTCATCAGAGAAGTCTACGCCTTCATTGACGGTGACGTATGCGAATTCCGTGACGTTCTTTACTTGAGATGACATTTTGAGAGTTGAGGGAAAGAAGTTATGATATGAGTATGATCGTTTGGAGGGGTAAATATGAGGTGATGGTGGGGCTGGGGAAGGAATTATAAGGAAATGGCTAACAGAAATACGCCGAAGTTGGGGTGGACAAGTTCAGGGTATTCTTTCAGCTTTGGTGGGTCTACGCGTTTCCATTCATCCGCATGGGACAAGGGGAGCATCATAATGATATAAATGATTGACCAACTCAAAGGATCAACGGAACAATAAATGTCGCAGTGATTAAGCTCAAGTGTTAGTTTCTTTCTTCTTCTTTTTTTTTTTCTTTTTCGTTTGTTATGGATCATGATAGTCCAAGGAACTGAAGCATTAGCATAAGAGCCATGACTTACATGAAGTGAACAATATTGTTTCGTCTCATTCATCGTCAACTACATTACTGAAGCGTTTGATAGATAAGTAATCACCCCAAGCTCATAACTACAGCGATTAGCTTAATGTTATACTTATGAGAAGTCCGTAGACCTATATCTCGGTTAACAACAGCGTCACGAATAAACAAGACCAAAGCTTCATATCGGAGTAAACGTTGATGGATTCGAACAAAATGAATGAAGCTCTTGTGAATGGCTTTGGGAGTACCTCTTCGTTTGCTGTTATCTGGCTTGTACCATCTCTCCAGCATGTCGGTCCAAGGCCTGACCTGGTCTTTTGGAACCAGTTTTCGAGCTGCAACACAGCTGAATATTGCACTAGTTCATTGGTATTACCGAAGTTCTGGAATCATATATAGCGTCATGGGAAGACAAGTCCTTATGTACAAGGACCCGTACCCCTGGTTAGCTGTGGCCTTACCGTCAGGGTATCAGAAGAATTGGCCGCCGAGAGGATAAGAGACGAAATAACTTGGTCACCTTTTAGGAACTTATACTGACTTTTAGGTTACGTTATTTATGCAGTCTAAGCCTTAGAGGATATCTCTTCTGTCACCCACCTGCTTACATCCGAAGAGATCTAGCTTATTGACAGGCGGCGATTGGACGGAATTATTATATGACCTTGCAATTTATTTTCAGTGCGGAATTGCTACAGCGGATGGTTGCCGTTGTCGAGGATAACGTTAACCGTTAGAGCCGTGCGAAGACCCTCAAAGCGTAAAGATACGTACTCACAAGGGTCCTCCTCCGAATCAAACCATTGACGCTGCCATTCCTCTACCGTTAACAGAAGAACAGGTGCGAAATAGCTACTGACTACTCAACACAAAGCCATCAATCACATCTCTTCCTACCATGAATCCATCAATCCTCTATCCGTTTCTTTCTCTTAAACCCGTATCATAACCGAAGGTCCCTGATCTTTACTCTTTTCAGTAAAGTCTCAAGAGCTGGCTGTCACTGTGGTGTCAAAAACAAGACTGAGCACCCACCTCAGCCAATCACAGCCCAGCAAGGGAAAATATCTCACGGCCCCATTCGATCCTCAGGGAGGCTTGTCAACTCCACGATCGAAGGTCACCTAGCGGCTTCGCCTGCCAAAACCCAACATACCCAACCCCCAGGTTCTCGGGCGTCCTCTAGTGTCCGCTGCAATCGAGATTTTGTACTGCATTACCGGTATAGCACTACCGGTATAACCCGTTACGTTGCAGGTGCATCAAAGAGAAAGGTCTAGCAGCACGTCCAGGGGACTTGCACCCGCCGCGCGCGTACCCTTGGACGGGCTGGCGTCATGAGCCCTCAGTCTCAGTACAAACCTCTTCTTCCAGCGCCCGAGGCTGGAGGAGCATCTGGTGGTCAGGACCCAGATAAACGGGTTGCTGCCAAGCGGAGAAGAGCAAACAGGCCCAATGCCTGCGAGAACTGTCGTGTCAAAAAAGCCCGTGTAAGTTGACCGTCCCTTTACCTCGTGTTTTCTGTCTGACCCGCCAGTGCGACGGTAAAAGACCCAGCTGTTCAAAGTGCGAGACATGGGGTACTACCTGTGTCTACAGCGTTGATCATCTCGCCAACGTAGAAAGGCAACTCAAAGACCATCGCGATATTCTAGAGCTGCTGCTCTCTCTTCCTGAAGATGAAGCTCTCGCTGCTCATCAGCAGCTTCGCAGCACGAGTAATCTTGCGGACGCTCTATCGTCGCTGCAGGGCAGTATGCATGGCAGGCATAGACCGTCAAGTTTACGCACTGCACAGGCAATCTCGCCTCCCACGTCGTCGAGTCTTGAGTTTGAGCTGACGGTGCGGCATCCCATGGCGTATCCCACTTTGTTTCCCTTGGACATCCCCTCTTTGAGCGCTGATCCTCGCTTGAGGCCTGCCCAGCGATCGTCTCAGGGTCAGGGTCTTTTGTTGGAGGGGTCTTCGCCTTCTGACACAATGTCGCCTTCTACGTCGTCCAGCAATGATCAATCTGGCGCTACACCGAGTGATCGGCCAAGTATTAAACAAGAAGAAGATATTGGTCCTCATCGCGATAAATACTGCGATGAACGGTTACATCAGCTACAAATCGGATACTGGACCGGCGTGTCCATTGAAGATGAAGTCGCAGCTAGCGCAATCTCGCACTACCTCAAAGGCAACCACGCGATATTCGGCTTCTTCGACTCAGACTTATTCATACAAGATCTCATCGCCCACCAACACAACTACTGCTCATCATTTCTAGTAAATGCCCTGCTGGCCCACGCTTGTGTAAGTACAAGTCCAATTGCCACCACCCTTGCCACTAGCTGACGTCTGATCCACCGCACAGCAAGCTTACTCGGTCGTTGACGAACCTGTCGGCGCTCTGAGTCAAGATTTCGTCAGTAACGCTGGTGTTTTATGGCGCGCCGAGAGATCGACAGACTCGCTTGTTAACGTAGCTGCCATTCTCATGCTGAGCGTCAGTTGCCATGTTTCAAAGTCGGACATTGACAGTCATGAGCTTCTTGATGATGGGCGCGCGATGGCGGAGCGCATGAAGCTCTTTGGTGTGCGACATACACCTGAGAATGCAGCATCCTTTGAAGCGATGGATCCAGATACCAAGCGCGCAACAGCGCACATAGCCTGGGGCGCATACAGTTACCTAACGTAAGTCCCAATCTTTACCTTCTTTTAGCTACCCATGCTAAGACTCCAGATTAAACGCGTTCTGGGTACCCACAAAGCCCATCTCATTCCCACCCATGTTCCCCGTTCCGGGAAGAAACAGCGATGATACGATAGATGAAAGGTTAGCAGTTCACTGGCCTCGACACTTCATCCCTGACTATGCAGGCCAAACGTTCCAAGCGCTATGTGAGCTGTGGACTATAATGCAAGAGTTTGTGGCCGTTTACTTTGCGCAGCAAAATGGGACTATAAAGATTCCTCTAGCGTTTGTCGAGGCAAAGTATCAGAAGATTCTGGCTTTGACGGATTCTTTGCCTGAGGAGATGTCTTCTCTTGATCCGAAGAATATGCCTGATCATGTTATAGCATTCAAGTAAGACCCCAGTTTACATGGCGATGCGGGAACTGACTGTGAATAGTGTTCTATTGCATGTGGCTATTACGCATATCTTTCATCCGTTCATCATGGATCCGATGAATGAGAAAGTCAATTCTGCTTCCCTGCAGTCAGCCAGAGCAGTTGTACGAGCCTCAATAAATCAGCTTCAACGACTCATCGTCATAAGCCGTCTCTACCACCCCCACGCCCACTCCCTAAGCATGCTATCCTCCGCAGTAGTCCACGTCAGCAACACAATAATCCGCGACGTCGCCCTCCAAAACCAAACCCTCGAACCCTCAACCTTCCCCGACTTCCATCTCTCGGACCAAGTAAACACGGACAATCCTCACTGGCACTTTTACTTCCTAGCCTGTCTAGCAGCGTGCCAAGACCTCGGCGCATGCTTCCCCGTCTTCGAGCCAGTGGGCAAAGGACTTCTCGCCATGGCGATGCGGGAGGGCAGCATGTCAGCCGCCGAAGCAAACCGGTTGATGCGTGCGCTGGAAGGACAACGACCACGGGAGGTGGAGACGTTTGGGAATTTTGTAATAGATTTTGATTTGGAGGTTACGAAGCAGGGAGGTGGGCAGGTCAAGGATTTGGCGGCGCAATTTGAGGAGTTGAGCATGCATAATGAGTTTACAGAGGGAGGGGATTTTGTTGTTGACATGGGTGACGAGGATATGGGAAGGAGATGGGATGGGCAACATTAACGAAATAAGGAATGTATGAGTCAAGATTATTAGATCAATGAATCAGCCTAAGCTTAATGAGAACGAAGTTATATTTCAGTTCATGTAAACTCGGAAAGCTTCTAGCCTAGCTGTGCTGATATTCGGGGACGATTCTTGCTAGGAACGCTTGCTCTGATGATACTGACCTCCAGATTAAGGAGGGTAATTTCAAATACAAGAAACATCTTGTTAGCATATTCATATGGGCTTGCTCAGCTAAAATCGATATACTATCAGTTTACATAAGTGAGCTATCAAGACTGGGTGCTTGTGCTGAGACCAAATCAATATCTTGCTTTAGACGGCTACATTTAGTTCTCAGCTTAACATCTCACGATCTTCCTAGTCATAGAGCGCATATTCCATACAAGCTCTTGTGATGTATTTCCGAGTATCACTGCTAGAGTGAGTAGCTTCTTGCAACAGCCACGTGGATCAGCAATAAAGTTCGAAACGTGCTTCACCCGTGCTTTATCACCGGGGATGAACCTGTCAGTGCACAGCCATCCCCATGTGCTATGGCCAAACTTTGGCACCATAGATCTAGCTAAATAAACTTATTCTCTCCTCACAGTGATGATGTTACGAATAAAGCCATCCCCGTATTCCCATTCCCTCGCATGCCCGTGAGATAGCTAGCTATGGAGTTTCAGGGTCCGCGTATTCAGGTCTTGACTGGGTTCGCTTCCAGGGTCTTCCCATCAGCTAGCCCAGGACCACGATAGATGCCCTATATATTCTCACAAGAACATCAAATAGTTGAAAAGCCTCCAAAGTTATACTTTCTACACTGGAATTAATCATATTATTCAAGAATGGTGTTATCCCAATGGTGTTGTCCATTAGCTTCACCCATCCAATGCCATGTGGTAACGAAGGAATGAGTGGGCCCTCTAAGTTCACCCTTGTCACTGGCCCTGGATCTTTAATTTTCCTTACATTCCGAAAGCAACCACAACCAATCCCCATTCAGACATCCACCATCCCAAAACGAAACCAGGGGTTCAATCTCCATTCAATCCCGGATCCCCTCGCTTCGCTTCCATAACCACGTTGACGCTCAACACGACGATCGATATTAACTGCACGAAAGAAATAAGATCTGATAGCCGAAAAAGCAAAAAACAACAAACAAAACACAAGAATATACCTGGGCGCCCGATGCATGGCTTCACGCTAAAACAATTCATCTCCGTGCCTTTGAATCCTCTACGACGCTGCAATTCGCAAACAGCCTCGAAAAACGCCAGCTCCTCCACTGCCGATCACACACAATCCTGACCCCTCTCGACGGACGGCACCTCCTGAACGCAACGCACGGGTAGTCTACCTACGGAGTAACAGTTCCATCCTCACGCCTTCACAATGGCCCCCAAAACACCAAACTCAAACGGCACGCCCATCTTCTCAACCTCCATCTTCTCCAACGCCGCCTCCCGTCCAACCACCCGCGAAGGCCAATCCGTCGACCCTCTCCTCCTCCCCAAAGACCGCAAAGCATCCTTCAGCCGTAAAGCTTCCCTGGGTAGCAGACGCGGAAGTTCCTTCGGTAACGGTCCTAACGCTTACGTTACGGATGCTGCGGCGCCGCCTGCCTTGCCGGAATACGCGCTGAGTGCTGCTGCGAAAGTTGCTAGACCGTCCGATAGCGAGGCTTCGCAGACTACGCCTACGGAAGCCATGTTGAGTCGCAGTGCGACGGGGTCGACGACGCTGCATGGAGTGCCGAGTACGCCGTTGGGGTTTATGCCGAATGGGGCTGTTGGGACGGCGGGCATGTGGCAGCAGAATGAAGCGAGTATTATGTATCATCATGTTACGGAGCTCGCGAATAAGCGCATAGCGACGTTGGAGTATCTACGGAAAGCGTATGTCACATTGGCAACTGGTTGGACGATAGCTAACACATGACAGCCATGAAGGCCGTGTATATTGGTTCAAGACATATCTCTTCGAGAAACCCGACCTCGCCCGAATGCCCTCCCTCGACCCCCGCAAACTTGGCCGCAAAGCAACAAACCTCCTCCTCCTCGGCCTCTCCCTCCCCACAATCGTCGATCTATACTCCTCCACGTCGATCGAATTCCTCCGAAGTCTAAACTCCCTCCTCTCCGAGTTCGATTCCTTCCAACAACTACACGGCGACTCCTCCACCGCTGCATCTCTCACACGAGCTCGTCTGCCCAGCATGTTCCGACGTCCAGGCGGTAAATCGCGCCGCTCGACTTCCGCAGCTGATATGCACCCCATCGTGGACGATATGGCGCCCATGCCGACTGCCGGTGGACCGACACCTTCTGTTATGAACTTTGCAGCTTCCGAGACGGATCTTCTTCCTGGCGAGGAGTACACATACTTGCTTACGCCATCACTACCGTTCGATCCGGATTATTTCGAGACGTTTGCGACACTATGCGATATTATGATCGATGCCTACACTAGATTCTTGGCTTTGGTTCCCTCGCCGAAGGATTGTTCTGCGCCTGTTGCTGAGCTTTTTACAAAAGCGGATTCGCGCGTGCGAAAGATCATAGTTCAAGGCTTGGTACGGGATTTCGAGGAACATAGTCGAAGTCACGTCAAGACGGAGGTCGCTAGTATTGGAAAGATCGTTCTGGGAGGGTTAATGTGAGTGATTGGACTTGGTCCTAGATTTACGATTGTTTCTGCATGGAGTTAATGGGTAGCGCAGGCCATGAATGAATGACCTTGCTGGAATTTGGTCTGCATTTGTACGCATATTGGCATGAAGATATGAAGCTCGGAATCGTTATATACCAATACCATCTTATCTATCTTACACCTTGTTCTTTATACAGTTCTATTTTACCGTTTCATTTTGAGCCCTTGCTCTTCTCGTTCTCCTTAATCGCCTCTTCCGCAACGAGGAGTTCGATATCCTTCCCAACCAACCAATCCTTCGCACCATCCATAATCCTATCCAACTTCTCACCACCCTCCAGCACATTCGGAAGATCATGCACATCAATCCCAGCACGATGATCAGTACATCGATCCTGGTTGTAATTGTATGTACGGATCTTATCACCTCGTGTAATCTGCGTCTTTGACAAAACACTGTTCCTCAACTGTGACGCTTCTTCCTCGCGCTGCTCTCTTCTCTGATCTGCGATTCGTGAGCGGAGGAGTTTCCACGCTTCTTCCCTGTTGCGCTGCTGTGATCGATGGTCTTGCATGGAAACTGTCGTGCCGGTAGGTAAATGCGTCATACGAATCGCACTCTCGGTCTTATTAACGTGTTGACCTCCCGCACCGCGCGCCCTCATCGTTTCGATCTTGACTTCTTGGGGATTAACGTAAAAGTCACTCTCCGGATCGTCAAAGTCGATGCTCGTGGCGCCGTTCTCGGGGAACGAAGGCAGGACCCATACTGCGACAGCGGAGGTGTGAACGCGGCCTTTCGTTTCGGTGCTGGGGATGCGTTGCACGCGATGCATGCCTGCTTCGCTGCGGAAGATGTCGAAGGCGCCTGTGTCGTGGACTTCGAGAATAGCTTCCTGAAGAGGATTCTCTCCAGCTGAACTAGACGAATCTCCTGCGCCATCTGCGAATTCGTATTTCACCACTGTATGTCTGTATCCTCGTCGCATACAAAGCGCCTTGTACATCTTGAACAGCGTATCCATAAAATACCGTCCCTCCAATCCACCGGGTCCTGGTCTAAACTCCAGCATGCAAGGAAACTCGGCAAACGGATGTCTAGGCGTTAGACTGGCTTCAAGTTTTCGTGCTAACGCTTCCAATTGTCCTGTTTCAGAGGATAATTCGTCGCGAGCTATAGCGGCGAGGTCTTCATCCGTGCTTGCGTCGTCGAGCATTTGTTTCAGCTCTTTGACGGAAGATTGTGACTTTTCCCATGCTTTCAGGGCTTCTGCCACACGAGAAAGTTCGCCGACGCGTTTGGCTGTTTGGGAATCGAAGGAGGAGTTTAGGTTCTTTTGGAGGGTGTCGTGTTCGGTGGTCAAGGATTGGGCGCGTTGGAGGAGGGCTGGAGCGAGGAGGGCGTCTGCAGAACAATTGTTAGCGGAGGGGATTGAAGAGCAGGACTGGGACGTACCATTGCTTGCAAAGCGAATGAATTGGCGTGTGTGAGGCCTGCTTAATGCTCTTGTGCAGGTTCGACATATCCATGGTGTTGGCATGGTGGAGGGGATGATGTTGGAGGGGAAATTTGGAGATGAATTTTTAGAGGTGCAGGCGGTGATGCAATTGGTGGAGTGCACAACACCACAACCCAGGTCATTGAACAAGTCCAAAACAACCAATGCTTCATATGCAGTCTATACTCTATCTATTGCTTTTGTCTATCACCAGCTCTTTTAGCAGCATACAAAAACCCCATTCCAAGTATCATGCTACTCCCACCCCACATCTGCGCACCCAAATAATCCCCATCCATAACCTGCATCAACCCACCCGCCAAAGGCGACCCCGTGAGTGCCGCAAAACTAATAATCGAAAAGATCATTCCAATTCTCGTCCCAGCTTTACTCAAATCGCTTGTCAAACTCGCACAGCATGACGGAAACAAACTCTGTATTGCGGCGCCAAAATACCCAAAGATACCCACCCAGATGAATTCACCTGTTAGGGTGGTTACTTGGGACCACATATAAATACACAACGCGGCAGAGAAGATTGTGGGTATGAAGACGTTTATCGCGCCGAAGAAACGGTCGGCTAGCAAGGCTGTTATCATTCTTCCTGGGATGCCGACGGCGTTTATGATTATGAGGATTAAGAAAGATGATGAGGCTGATCCGCCGAGTTTGTCCGTTGCGTATTGACGGGCCTGTTCCATTAGCATTGTCTCTTCCCGTGTAAGAGGAGAGTACTTACATAGTTGTAGGATATCCAAGTTGGCCAAAGAGTGAAAAACATAGCCACGGCAAATAACACGTACGCCGGCTCTTTGAACGCCGCCCATTCAACAAGCGGTCCAGCCTTTCTTGCTTTAAGTCTTGTTCTAGCCAGAAGCAAGATCATACCCGATGCGACGGTGACTACCAAGCCCATAACCCTCACCGTCCAGCGGAATCCAACCTTGGGCAGAAGCTGCTGCGCAATGAGAGGAAACACCATTCCACCCGTAGCAGCACCACACGCCGCAGCCGAAATAGCAATCGTCTTCTTACTCGTGAAATAAGTCGAGATATTAGCTATAGTCGGTGCAAAAATAATCCCATTTCCCAAACCCTGACATATCCCCTGTGCAAGAAGGACCTGCCAGTACTCCGACGCGATGCTGGTCATGAAGACACCCAGAATCTGAAGAAATAGTCCTACAGCTAGGGCATGACGGAAATACCCTGCGTCAAAGGCGCGACCGGAGAATGTCCCTATGAGGAAGATGAGACAGACTTCTAAGCTGCCGATCCAGGAGATAGTGGATGGTGGGAGGGAGAATTGAGATTCGTAGTGTGGTTGGAAGATGCCGAAGGAGATTAGGTAGCCCCATGAGTTGAAGGCTACGAGATGGCCTGTTAGGACTTGGAGCCAGGCTTTAAGGCCGCCGTCTGGGGGCAGTTCTGGGGATGAGTCTTGGGGCTCTTCATCGGTTTGGCTTGGTGTTGAAGCAGCGTCATCGACATCGCTCATTTTCTCATCCCGGTTGTTCGCCTTCTCCTCATCGCGCAGTGTGGGACATACGCTATCTGAAGTTGTATCAGCCATTTTGACTGAGTGTAAGGGAATTGGTGATCATGATGAACTTTGGGAGGATGGGCGTTGATCAATTTATGTAATGAGTTGTTAGTGAGTCTGGGGTTAAGACGGGGGAGGCGGGGAATCAAGTGCGGCATCGGGATCGGCTAGATCGGCCTGGGGTCGGCCTCATGGTACGGTGCATTTGACATGCATGGCAAGATCAACAAGATATTTATCAATCAGGGTTAATTATTTTCGCTTACTGTTTGTGTAAGGCCAATGATTGTGGGTAGCCATTGTCAGCTCTCAGAGTTGTGATGTCGAAGTACTACACATGGATGCCCTCAAGATGGGTAGTCAAGTTCCATTAGACCGAACATGCCATGACAAACAACATTAATTGAAGCCCAAGCATCTTGAAAATTCGTCGGCAAATTGATGTCACTTAAGCAAGCATATACAGAGATCTTCAGGTGGATTGTTATTCCCACGTCATTTGCGCGGTGTTGTTACTCCGTATCACATTGGAGGACTGTTGGTCAGCCTCAACGTTACGCCCTTCAAACTACATTCAGCAATCCATCATCCAATACAGTTTAGCAATCACTTCACGAAGCAGTTTCTGCAATCATCGACATAGATATTGAACAGTCGCTTCCTTGCTTACAAACTTCCTTTTGCATATCAAGAGTCATCTTCGGCAATGACGGGTATACCGGCAATTGAGGAGATGCCGGCACCAAAGGAAATGACGGACAAGATCAACCGATTAAACCAACCGAGTACATTCTATCTATAATGCGATTCTAATTACAAGGTCAAATCCATTCTATACCCCAAACAAATCCCAAAAATCTACCCCCAAGTCAAGAAAGTAAAATAATAGCTTCGCCAAAACCCAATCTACTGCTTCTTCTTGTTCTTGTTCTTAGGCATACGAACAAGCCAATACAGAAACAGCGCTCCAAAAATGTTGACAACGATATACACCATTCCAATACCAAAGTCCCTCCACCGGTTATCATAACTCGCGCTCAATGCCTTGAGATACACATTCGTATCCTTGATGGTGCAAAAGTTGCAGTCGCTCGTCGCATCAGGGTTGAGAACGTAACCACCAGCCGCCTTGACGTAGTCACTCAGATACTCGCCACATGTAGAGTTACTCGGAGGATCGAAGACGGTATACTCGTTCTTCGCACAAGTAACTTCCACATTCGCCAAACCAGTGCTCAAAATAGCAGACACGAGATACGTAAACGGCGAAACGCGATACATCCAGATCCAAAAGCCAGGCATGTTGTCTGGCGACGCAAGAACACCGCAGAAGAACAAGCACAGCATGAAAAAGAGGTTTGCAAGATTACCGCCTGCTTCAGCGGTGTCGGTGACTGCGATGATGGCGTGCGCAAAGGTACACGTGAAGACGAGGAATTGCCAGAAGAGAAGCCACATGAGACCTCCACGCTCAGCTTCTTGTCCTGCAAAGGCGGCGTTTTTGTTGAAGCCGACTGGATAGTAGATGCAGACGAACATGAAGACGGACATGAGCGAGTTCCAGGGGATTTCGACCATGACTTGGGATAGCATGAAGACTTTCCAGGAGTAAGTCTTGGATGGGCGTTCGCGGACTTCGTAGAGGGATCGTTGGGTGACAAAGTGAGGCATCTAAGACAATACATTAGTACATATGGATGGGAGGAATTGAGAGTGAAGTGACTTACCTGCATCTGAACAAGTTGACCGAAGACTGTAAGCACCTGGAAAATAGCAAACATCTGATTCTGCAATCCTCGCAAGGTCAAAGGCGCATTGAGGAAAACAAGACCAATAAACAGTCCAACCTGGATACACAGCGCAGCCTTGGAATAGATATACGAAGGTGTACGCCAATACTGCTGGAAAACACGCATAGTAGCAATCCTCAACTGCTCTCCAAACGGCGCGGCAAATTCGCGATAAGATTCCGGATCTTCCGTGTGCGACACAGCGTTGGAAGAACCTTCGGCCTTGAGACGCTGAAGCTCGGTTTGGACAGCGGCATACTCTGGGCTTTCGCGCCAGGTCTGATGCCAATCGATCTCAGTGTGTGAACCAGGTGCAGCACCAATGACTTCCAACATCCACTCAGCAGGATTCTCTCCCTTGGGGCAAGCTTCGCTACCGTTCTTCTCAAAGTAATTGGTAAGGGTTTCAGAGTTTTTGCCAATGTCGCCAAAGTAAATCGTTCGTCCGCCCTTGGCTAGGAACAAAAGCCTATCGAATCGCTGGAAGAGCATCGCGGAAGGTTGATGGATGGTACACAAGATAGACTGTCCTGCCTTGGAGAGCTTTTCGAGAAGATCGAGGATGGCCCATGATGTTTGAGAGTCCAAGCCTGAGGTAGGTTCGTCGACGAAGAGAAGGAGGGGTGGTTTGGCGGCTAGTTCGACGCCGATTGTTAATCGTTTGCGTTGTTCCACGTTGAGACCTTCACCTAGGACGCCGACTACTGCGTCTGCGTAATCTTGCATGTCGAGCAGTTTAATAACTTCATCCACGTACGCTATCTTCTCGGCGCGGGGTGTGGAGGCTGGTTGACGAAGAAGGGCGGAGAAAGTAAGGGCTTCGCGAACGGTGCTTGTTTCGAGATGGAGATCTTGCTGTTGCACGTAACCTGTCCTACGCTGGAAGGAATCATCGCGGATTTTTCCATCGACGAGCATTTCACCGGTGATGACGCCCATGGAGATACGATCTGCGAGACAGTCGAGAAGAGTAGTCTTTCCAGCGCCCGAGACACCCATCAGGGCAGTTAGTGTACCTGGTTTAACCCAACCGTCGACATTATCGAGAATACGGCGCGGTTCGCCTTTGATCTTGATGTCGTAACAGACGTTGTTCCAGTGGAAGACACTAGTAGAGCCCTGAATGTTGGCGTTTTCATTGTTGGTCTTCTCAGTGAGGGGCGTTGGTGCGGATGCTGAAGCTTCGGGGTCGGATTTGGTCTTGGCGGGCAAGTGGCCGTGACGGAACACAAGAACTTCACCCTTGGATTTCTTGGCAGAAATGTACTCGGTCGCGACGATGTAGACGATGTGGTTGAAGATAGTCATTGCGATGAGAATGCCGACGTTGCGCCACTTGTGAGCGTGGAAATACTTGTACTCAGAATTGAGATACGCATCGCCGTTGACAAAGTCTTGACCTGGGACGGCACCGACTGTTGAACAAGCACGATTGAAAGCGCCGACGTTCTCGTAGCCGGGAATCGCAGTATTGGGAACGAATGCCGTGCAAGTAAAGTTTCGACCGGAGAATTCATTGACCATGAGGGATTCGAAGGCGTAGGCTACTGGGTCGAGATAATTGATCCAGCGACACCAGCCGAGCATGTAGTCAACCGGAATAACGAAGCCTGCGAAGATGACGAGGGCGAGGATGAGTAGAGAGGCTGGGACCATTGCTTGCGAGAGGGTTCGAGAGAGCGAGGCACTATACCGTCAGTCAATATTCATCAGTCGAGGAGTGGGAGGAGGGCACTTACATAGATCTGAAAATACCCGACATTGCAAGTACCATGATAAACGAAACCAGAAGATAGAAAAAGAAGGCTCCAGCATCTCTGTTCAAATTCGTCATGAAATAAAGCGTGACGTTGAACAAGATACTATTGCTAATCTTGTACGGCATATCCACCAGAATAGAAGCAAAGCTCTCAGCACTAGCATGATAGAAAGCATACCGAGCATGTTTCTCAACAATAGGTCGTTGAGCATACTGCGTGAGAATTTCCAGAGCGGAAGCAAATGCGTTGGATAAGACTGCCAGGAAGAGAACGGCGCCGCGTTTGAAGAAGTCGCCGGTCGTGGGTTCCATGTTGTAGAAGAGTGAGGATGCGATGAGGGCTGTGCATGTATTTGCAATGAGTGCAAAGATTGTCACACCGGGGGATCCTTTGAGACGTTTCCAGCCGCGCCAGAGACAGAGGTTTACTTGTTGCATGTAGGACAACGTAAACGGAGATTTGAGTCGTTGTCCCTTTGCTTGAGCAGACTTCTTGTTCTCACGGAACGCATCAGCAGAAGAACCGTTGAGAGGATACAAAGCCTTGTATCTGTCGATCTCAGACTGTACGAGCTGATATTCTCGAGATTCCTTCCATCGAGCAGCGAATTCATCAGGTGTACGAGGGACTTTGTTCTCAAAGCCAGGACGAACGACTCGTTCAGCTGGGGCAGTCATCGAAGTGAGGAAGTCAGGCGTAGTTTGACGATCAGGACATTCGAAGCCGAGATTGATGAAATACGCCTTCGCTTCATCAGCTGGTCCAAAGAAGATCTGACGGCCTTCGTAAATAACCAGCGCCTTGTCGAAGAGATCGTAAGCCGTCTGGGGAGCTTGATAAATCGACACAGCACAAGTCTGACCGAATAACTCAGATTGAAGACGTAGTGTCTTACAAAACTCAATCGCATTCGCAGAGTCCAAACCACGCGTTGAATTATCCCAGCATTGAAACGGAGCATTAGAAAGCGTAGCTTCAGCGATAGTCACACGCTTTCGTTCTCCGCCTGAGACACCACGGATGTAATTATCGCCAACTTGGGTATTCACTGTATGTGAAATACCGTACATGGCCATTACTACATCGCGCATGTGATCGCTGTACTCGTTGTGCTTGATACCCGGTGGTAAGTTTTGAGGACAACGGGCGCGGGCTGCGAAGGTGAGGGTGTCGCCGACGGAAAGCATGGGGAAGTGAACGTCTACTTCTGCGGTGTAGATTGTTTCACCTTTGTGGTATTTGTGCATTTCGTCTGCTGTGATACCGTTGTAGTTGAAGTACGTGCTGTCATCCACGTAAATACCGTTCGTTTCACCCGAAACTGACTTGAGGAATGTCGAACAGCCAGATCCTGGGGGGCCTAGGACGACGCACATTTCACCAGCGTTGATAACACCGTCAAAACCCCTCAGGATATCAATCCTCCTCTTTCCAGCATTAGGCTTGAACACCTCGCGCGCCATACTCGGAAGACCTAACCAAACATTGCCCACATCCTTTTGGTAGTCTGTTTCCGCACCGTATCCAAAGACGTTCATGTCCTGGAAACAAATACCGGACTGACGAAAGCCAGAACCATTCTCGCGCATGGACTTGGAGACTGCTTTTGCCCATGCTCGTGCGTTGAAGTTTTCGGAGTGTGGGTTCAGAGGGGATGTGGGGGATGAGGCGTTGAAGAGGTCTGCGTTGTGCTGGGAGGTGTTTGTGTATTGGCGGGCTAGGTCGCGGACTATGGAGTGGCGACGGGTTGTTTCTTCATTTTCGGATGAAGATTCGGGAGAGTCAGCGGGTGTTTTCTCGGTGGTTTGGTCGTTGACGATTGTGTCGTGGCTGCTGTGGTTTGAGCGTGTTGAGCTCATGTTTGCCTCAGCCATGATGGCAGATGGTTGTCTTTCGACAGCCCTGTTTGTCTGTTAGATGAGTCTGTTTACCACAAAAGAGGAGTCACATACAAGTATTAAAAGAGTAATCAGGAACAAAAGAGAAGTTAAAAGATCGAATAACAATAAGTAACAAGGATAGTAGAAAAAAAGGTACCACATCACAACTTGAGGCTCACGAGGTCTTAATACTACTACCGGATCCATCCTCATCCCCGTTGCACCGAAAGGGTGGTGGATCCGGCTTGTCAACTCACGGATCCCGTCGACTTCCCGACCCCGAGTGGGTATCGGGTTTGTGTTGAGGCCGCTACCGAATCAACTCGAAGACTGTGCATCAGGTATTGCAGCAAATAGCCTGTATCGCCCGTCTCGGACTTCACATTGATGTTGGACCGATTATCTTATCACGACTACTCTTCTTTACGCTTCCAAGTGTACCGTTTTGTCAGCACTCTAAAGACGTGATTACTCGTATACACACGGAAGAAGTAAGCATGGCTGAAGCACGTCCTCCGAGAATTCTAGCTTGTGTGCTGTGTCAACAGCGCAAGAAGAAATGTGATCGCAAGAGTCCATGTTCATTCTGCATAAAGGTATACCCTCACCATAACCACTAACCTCTCAATCCACTTACACTCAATCACCGACATTATACCAGTCACTTTATGACATACTTACAGTGAGTAGGCAGGAATACAATGCATACCAAGCACACCAGCCCCCAAGCGCACCCGTCGCAGACCAACAAAAGAACTACTGGCAAGGCTTGAGCGCTGCGAAGAACTACTGAAGAGATGTACTTGTGTACAGAAGTCTTTGAGATATGGAACGTATGGGGAGAGAGGGATGGGGAGTCCAACTGGGAGTGATGAGAGTAATGGGAGTGAGTCACCAGAGATGGAGAAGGTTGAGCACAAATATGAACGTTCTAGTGTTGAGGGCTACTAAGGGATGGGTTTGGCGTTGAAGGGGTTTTGCTTGGGTGTGTTAGTTTAGCAGAGGGTACCGTTTGTGCTATGGGCAGGATGGATGAGGAACTCGTGTAAGAGAATGAAGGAATAGGCGTTGGGAAGTCGATTACAATACACTCACTAATACAAACACTATAACCATACAATCCCAATACCTTCTGCTCGCAAGAAACAGAAAAGCGTGCGGTAGGTACTGCTCTGGGCTTAAGTGTTGGGTCCGTCAGTGTGAAACAAGAACCCCAAGACATGTCGTCAAAAAAACCCGGGGGCATAGCGACTCTTCGGTAAATTTTAAGCCTGAGCTGTCAACGGCAGTGGAGAATCTTCAGCCAAGGATGGTTAGTTCGGACCTCTGAACGAGCCAATTGTTGAACGCCGGGGTTCTCGAATGGTCCGTTAAGGCTGGGATTTCTCCTGACTTGCATTGATCTTCCTGGTTGGTCAGATCATTGTGACGAAAGCTGGATCTTTCTGGAATGCAGGCTTTTACTGGTTCCTGAGTTTTATTTCTAATGCTAATGTTATTGTTAACGTTAATGTTGGCCATGTTAAGCTTTCCCCCGCGTTGAGCTATCGGAGTCCGTTAGGGCCCGCCCGGAGCTGCTCCACAATTCCCGGGTCCGTGGACGGATGAGAAGAAAAGGGATATGACGCGGCTGGCGTATCAATTTGTCGCAGAAGAATTCTCTCGCTGAGTGTTTCATGAGGTAATTAATTGCATTGCAGATAGAACAAACATGCAACGAGTGGTTAATTGTGAAGTTGGTAGCCCGAATCGGGGCGTCCATGACTCAATGCTAGGGACATGAAGAGGTGCGTAATTCAGGCCTATTGCGACGACATACGCCAGTCCTTCGGATATACATCTAGTTCCTGCCAAGCTTGCAGGTCGAGTTCTCTTGGTATCTACCCAATCTACCGGGTTGGGACGACAGGCCTCTGTCTCGGGGAGGAGTCAGAGGCCAGATCTGCAGCTTAAGATCCGATGGAAGGGCTTGAGGCACACGGGATGAACCTACCACGAGGCCCCTGGACTTGGCGATTGTTCCGTTCCTTATCGGGCCTGTTGCAGTCACCTAGAAGCGCAGCAATCGTTGCTTGACAGGGTTGTTGGCTGTCCCGGGACTGGATGTGCAGCATGAACCGTTGCATCAACGGCCAAAGGGACGAAAGCAAGCTAGAGATGAAAGCAGGCTGAGGCTGAGATCTGACGGTCTATCGGAGTCGGATCTGCCAGAGCCATCAGTATGAGTAGCGGGGTCCGGGAATCGCCCGCTTAATTGGAGTCTAGGGAGATCCGACATTGATAGACTGTCCATCTTTAGCCCCCTTGTTTCGTCCAAGGCCTGCATCTTACACCATCAAAATCTGTGATTGGAGGGTGAGGAAATTGAGGATATGTTGATCGTCCTGTAGGCTTTGCTGTGCCATTCGTTGACTGGATGACTAGGAGTTAAGAGTTAAGACCGAGCTGGACAGATGGGTACATTCGTGCGATCCAAGCACCGTACAAGGGGAAGAGCGTGCTGCTATAGAGTGGGGTTGAACTGTATGTGTTAGACAACCCTGGGGTATATCACTATCTTTGTGTAGACTGGCTTCTACAAGCATGCGGAACGACTGCGCTCTGGTCCCAACTTGCAAACGGCTGCACTACTTTTTTCTGATTAAGAGAATCATGGCCGGTAACAAACGGACTTTGCATTCAAGTACCGATGCTTCATAGAGTAAGTTAACACGAAAAGTAAGTAATTAAACGGCCGCTGCTCACCAATGTGGTCAATACTTTACCGGTGTGAAAGAAACGAAGGGCTCAACGCAAGCCGCAAGCCGCAAGCCGTTGTCGGGGTCAAGTAAAACACCATTCAATCACCGCCACTGTTCGGTATTAATGCGGTATTGGAGAAGCGCCAGACAGTATTGCCCTGGACCCGGCTCCGGGCCGGTCTGCCAGATCCCGGGTACACAGATCCGGACAACCAGACGAGTCATTAATCAGGGGACTTATGGCCGATCTTCGGGGGTAGAGAAAAGAAAGTTAATGTTTCTTTCTTGCGACAGGAAAGAGAAGATGGTCTAGGGTTAGATACCAGCGTCGCAGTTTTGGCTCGTACAGTGACCGGTCGACTAGAGTCTGGATGCTATACAGCCTCATTACAACAACTACACATGCCAGAGAGCTGGGCCAGTGTTCAACCAGGTTGATTTATCACACCGAGGAGTAATATTGCCGTCACTTCGCTTCATTGAATGGTGAGAGTCCTCCAAGTATTATGAGGATGACTGATTGCCCTTTCCTGGTCAAAGCTGAGAGCATCCGGCTTCGCATGTTGTGGGATGATCATAGGGTGACTTTACCATTACACAGACCGACACAAACTTTTCATCCCGACTACAAAACAAATAAATAGAACTTCAAAAAGACCCGTCTTCTCGGTGCAGATTATTTAGCATTCTACAGAGAGCATCTTCCAAGCTCAATTGACTTACAGCCTTATCTTATCTTGTCCATTGATCACGTGCCTCTTGAGTCATCGGTGGATTCAGAATCACCCCGCCAAAGAATTTGACCCCTCCATCAATTGAAGCACCCAAACCTGCTAAACGACCGCGATCCTCCCCGACCGGTCGAAAATACACATCAATCCGTCATAATGAGCTTCGACGCTGATAAGATCGGCGCTGCCGACTTCAAGTCTCTGGCTCCTCTTGCCGCCGAGCTCGACAAGCACCTTACCCTCCGAACCTACCTCGGTGGTTACAGCCTGAGCGAGCAGGACGAGAAGATCTGGACTGCTCTTCGCACAAACAAGGTCGCTATTGGTCTTGTCCGAAAGGGCGCTTATGCCAACATTACTCGATGGTTCAAGTTCATCGAGGATACTCACCCTGAGCTTAGCGAGAAGCTCAATGCTGGCAAGGAGAAGAAGTCTGGTGGTGCCAACTACAACATTGGTCTCTCCAACACTGAGAACGGTGTTGTCACCCGATTCCCTCCTGAGCCTAGGTTCGTACCACTCAACAATGCTCCCAGTTTGACTCCAGCTCACATCTTTTAGTGGCTACCTTCACATCGGTCACGCCAAGGCCGCCCTTCTTAACGATTACTTCGCAAAGACCTCCCCCGACGGAAACGGCAAGCTTGTCGTTCGCTTCGATGATACAAACCCCGCCAAGGAGAAGCAGGAGTACGAGGATGCCATCCTCCACGATCTCGAGCTTATGGACATCAAGTACCACAAGGTCACCCACTCCAGTGACTACTTCCAGGAGATTTACGACATGACCGAGAAGATGATCATGGACGGCAACGCTTACGCCGATGATACCGACCCCGAGGTTCAGAGCGCCGACCGAAAGAACCGTCTTCCCAGCAAGCGACGTGATCGTCCTGCTGAGGAGAGTTTGGCCATGTTCCGAGAGATGAAGGCTGGTACTGATCTGGGCCGTGGACACTGCATTCGTGCTCGCATTGCTTTTGACTCTAGCAACGGTTCTATGCGAGACCCTGTTATCTACCGATTCCCCAACTGGAAGGGTGAGGAGCCTGCCCCTCACCACCGAACCGGCTGGACATGGAACATCTACGTGAGTACCCCTCCTGCACAGCAAAGCGCCTGCTAACCGTTCAGCCCACATACGATCTCGTCGTCCCTATCCTCGACTCCATTGAGGGCGTCACCCACGCTCTTCGAACGACCGAGTATGCCGACCGAAACGAGCAATACCACTGGTTCCTCAAGGCCCTGGGCCTCCGACAAGTCCACCTCTGGGACTTTGCCCGTATCAACTTCATCAAGACATTCCTCTCGAAACGAAAGCTTACAAAGGTTGTCGACACCGGACGTGTCAGCGGCTGGGATGATCCCCGTATGCCTACTGTCCGTGGTATCCTCCGCCGCGGTCTTACCGTTCCTGCTCTCCGCGAGTTCATGTTGAAGCAGGGTCCTAGCCGAAACATTGTCACCATGGACTGGACCACCATCTGGGCCATCAACAAGCGCATGCTCGACCCCGTTGTGCCCCGATACATGGCTATTGAGGAGAAGGATGCCGTTGTTGTCAACATCACCGGAGGACCTGAGAAGTCCTACAAGGAGGACAGACCCAAGCACGTCAAGAACCCTGATGTCGGTATCAAGCAGGTTACTTTCGGACCTAAGCTCCTTCTCGACCAGGCCGACGTTGTTTCTTTCGACGACAACGAGGAGATCACCCTGATGTCCTGGGGTAACGCTATCGTCCGCGGTCTCGACAAGACCTCCAGCTCCCCTGTCAAGGATCTCACCCTCGAGCTTCATCTCGCTGGTGACTTCAAGACCACCGCCAAGAAGGTCCACTGGCTGGCGGCCGACCCCGAGAACCTGGTCAAGGCAGAGCTCTGGGAGTTTGACTCCCTCATCACCAAGGACACACTAGACAAGGACGACAACCTTGATGACTTCCTCAACGATAACAGCGCTTCCATGACTCACGCTCTAGTCGATGCTAGCATCTCTGACCTCAAGGAGAATGACTTTATCCAGCTTGAGCGAAAGGGTTATTACCGTGTTGACAAGGCTCTTGGACAAGGGCCTGATGGACGTGCTGTGCTGTTCAAGGTTCCTACCGGTGGACAGAAGGGTTAGATGCGAAAAAGGAAGATACGAGACATGTATTATGGATAGTATGAGGCATCTAGAGGTACAAAAATAAGTAAACATCAACTGGTCAAAAATGGGTAAACATTGAAGGCGCACAAATTGTCCAACCTATTTCGTCGACATAGACGTGCAGTGACAAGAGCCACTATCACCAACAAGGAACCCGCCGGCAGCTCAATTGTGTCACGCCGTAAACTTCTCAGGGAGATGATTCGTTGTGGATGGGAGCTTGATGTCATTTGGCGTAGTGCTGATGGTGATGCGCTAAATTGGATGCAGAGGGTGCCCGATTGAGTAATTCGCGAAATCCCTGCATAAGCTACGTTACTGAGCTACACTTTAGCTTGCTACATGGCAACACTTATACAGTACCAAGCTATGTGCTGTACTTTTGTAAAGAGCTAGATATGTGAAGTGATGAGCTAAAGTACTGTGATGAGCTTTGTAAGGTAAGCTTGGGGGCCGAAGGATTGGAGAATATGTAGTTTGTTGTTAAAAGGATTGAGTTATTGCTTCTAGACTTTGAGCAACAAGTCATTATTGGACCGCATCATTGCTGTCTTTGCGGTACAGCAAAACATGCTTATTACCCTAAGGCTGGATTTCCCGATATTACAATTGCATTCCAGCCGTTTAGATTAGATAAAGCCCAATTCTCATCATCTATGAATTTATGCGCATCACGAACTGCAGGTCTGAGGATACGAACTGCAGGGATGATGATCGACCCTGTAATTTTAACACGAGGTTATTCGTTTCTCGACCAACAATGTCTGTGTCTATACGCGATTTCTGGAACTCCATCGGACGATGATATGGAGATCTTGTATGGGGATTGAACGGTGAGAGTGCCCAGAATAATTACGAGAAAATGTTGAGCTGTTCCTGTGCCTTGTCCACCTCAAGCTTGTTAGGCACTGGTTCAGTGAGGTCGGGGAGTAGCGGGAATGCGCTAGAAAGGTTCCATTCTATTCTTGGAGGCGCTAGACCCCGCTTGTTCCCAGCGGCCTTTGATGTCAGCCCAGAAGGGCTGTCTGCTGTCAGGTCGGGTCTCACCCGCACGTCTACTCACTATTGTGTTTTTGGTCTGGCGTAGAAGGTCTAGAATATCTGTGCCTTTTGAAATGCGGTGAGGATGCAAGAGTAAGACAGCTCAATGAATCTAGTGCTTTATGAGTTGGGCAGTATGCTCCTTGCGTTGATACGAGTGAGCTGGCTGGGTACCAAGACAATTCACTCATGTCACTGTACGATGATCTCCACCTCTGACGACAGAAGACGTCTATTCAGCTTTCAAGACCGTCGGAAATACTAACCTCTGATCGGAATAATTATCGTCAATCTTCTTGGCCCGGACCCGGATGTGCCGAGTGAAATTGCGGGGAGATTCGACTTGGCCCGGACGTCAATACGAGATGTCACTTGGTCCGTTAGTGCTCATTTAGTCACGGTAGAGAATAATTATCGTTTATGCATGTTTTATTATCCGCGCCGCAAAAGCCACACCCGTTTTGCATGCAGAGAGACAGGTCCAAAGTAAGCAGAGAGGTCGAGAGGTAGAAGGTGTGGTGGTCGAGGGAGTTCCTGATCGATCGTCTGATGTGGTGGATGGGGAATACGAGATCCAGCTTCGCTTGTCGATCACCTCGTGTTCACCCTTTTACCCACGAGGTCCGAATGCAGGGCTAGAATAGGGTAGCAAATGGTAGTCTTGCGGTGGGACTAGGAGTGGCCGAGGCTGGGCTGTTCTGTTCTGTTGTCAGAATAGTGGCATCGCGCATAGCCTTCTCTCGGTCAGATCAGCCCAGACCAGTTCAATTCACTCCAGTTGACTTGGGCTTGGGGAGGACCCCTTCGTCATGATTCACTGACGATGTGCCCACTTAGACTCAGAACATCTATATAAGCACTCTCTAGTCGCCCCCAAATTGTGTCTTCTTATCCTCATCACTCTCATCTTCACTTACACACTCAACAACCAAACCACTTAATCACTTAACCACCAAACAAACACATCTTCAAAATGAAGTTCTCCGCCGCTCTCTTCACCCTCACCGCTGCCCTCGGCGTCTCTGCTGCTCCCGCCGCTGAGTCCGTCAACATGATGGCCGCTGCTCCCCAATGGACCATCCGCGACGCCAAGCGCTACTGCCGCTCCGACGACTCTATCTGCAACTGGAAGTTCGGCATCGACACCGGCAACGGCAAGCCCTACGAGTGCCGCCACGACGTCAAGGGCCCCGGCGCCAGCAAGAAGCGCTCCGCCGGTCCTACCACCTGCGGTGACTTCACCGTCACTTCTGGCTGGAGCGATGTCTTTGGCGCCGACAACGGATTCACCACTCTCTCTGTTGTTTCCAACTCTAAGCGCCAGATCATCTGGCCTGCTTACACCGACAAGCAGCTTGCTGGTGCCAAGATTGTCAAGCCTGACCAGTCTTACGCTCCTGCTTCGCTCCCTAAATAAGTGGTTATGATGAGATATGATCAGCGATGGATTATCTGAGGAAGATGACTGGGGATTTTTTTGATGGAGATGGAAGGATTGGGGTTTAGTAGCACATAATGGCTAGTACATATTTTCATTCTTGCCTTTCGAGGCCACGAATATACATACATATTGAAGGAATTGTCGCTTCGTTAATTGATGTGAAGTCTGAAGTGGTGTTGGTAAAAGACGATTGGTGGCTCGGTCGGCCGAGATCCGGAGCGTTCGGCCGGTTCCTTGGCGTTCGTCATTGTCATTCGGCAATCGTCGGGTCGTGAGAATGCAAATACTCATCCATCTACTCTAGGAACATGTCTAGAGTCATTACAATTGAGGTCAAACAGGGAAGGTAGTGAGATGGGATCATGAAGGTCAAGTAACATGCGACTATGTGATTGCGATAATTGAGAAGATGGTGGTCGATCTTGAGCATCACTCATGATGCGGGTCTCGAGATTAGGATGAGCAGCAACTGCAGAAACGATGATGGTACCAGGATGTAATCGCGCGGCTGGATGGAGAAGCTTCTGTACATACTCATCTCAAGTTAGAGATTTACAGAGCTGATTGACAATCGCTGCATCACACTCGAGTTCGTCGCATCATAAGTGCAAGACTCATCCCACGGTCGCTTACCCTGTATGTTTACGCGACTTGAAGGGTCACGCATCGTCAACACATCACGATATCTTTTACTGACCTGATGTCAATTGTTTACTGTGAAAACACTCATAAGAAGCTTTTAGTGATTCCTGCATACTTTAACCTGGAGAAACTCACTTGCTTGGCAACATAATTGAAGTCAATAAGATGAAGAGCAGCTATCTGCGAGACGAACAAGCGCTGGCCACGAGTCTGTGGCTGCGATCACCTAGCTTTGTGGAAGAATTGGGATCTGTTATAATCATGTATGTCATAGTCACTACTTGATCCATATTCTCCTTGTCTTTTCTTCCCCTTCCTATTGTTCAGTCTGCCCTGGCTTGTGATCTGGAAGCGACTGATCCTGCGTCAAAGCCTGAACAAAGGGTCGCACCATGCATTTACTTGAGTCTTCGTCCGCCGGATCAATCATAGCTGTAGTTGAAGGATTGTATATTTATTGTCATTCTTTCTGTGACCTGCTAGCATAATGTCTGGATCTAAAATGAGAGTACGTCGCGTTCACCTCTTAACATCACGGTCGACAACAGCTTTCACTCTAGCCACTTCATTACAACTCGGGTCAATAAGAGCCTTGTATTAAGGCGTTTCTGCAAGTACAAGAGTCAGGCGCAGCATAGTCCGACATGCATGCCTTCCACTATCGGATGGAAGCTTTGCCAGTGATGGTTAACATGAAGAGCTGTCCTCTTTATAGCACATCGATCGGAGCCGGATATGCGATCACTCCCCTCAGACTTTATAGCACCCCTCCGTATGCGTCTTTCCTTTCTTTAAGTCAATTGGTCACGTCCTTACCTAGGTCCCAAACAGCCTGTTCTTTCATGCAACACAGCTCGTCGTGAGTTTAGTTCGTGTAGCCTCCGCAGATTGACGCCGAGGAGCTCTGTGTTCCCATTCGTGGGCATGTCCTCCTATAGGATGCAATTGGCCATAGAACTATATTACAATACAATGCGATGCCTTACCTGGTGGACTTTTCTCCATTCTGTAACACCCATTCATTCGGTGTGAGTCGTTAATTGACTAGACAGCTGAACCTTATTGCTCAGTCGCCTATCCTTTACTTTACGCTGGCCCAGGAATGTCATATATTGCTCATATACAGGTGAAACATGCATAAAATGACCCGATTACTGCAAAAGAAACGACATTTCAAGAAAGCCATTACGGGTAAACAGTATCGTCAATCCCTCCCATGCCACTTTCTCAGCCGGGGCGATGAACACACCGCTATGTTGCGAATCGACTGTTCTTATGAGCTCGGAGTTCAAGCGTATCCCTCTGGAATCCAGAACTACCGCATCAGTTTAATGTCTGGCCGATTCTTCAGTACCTGGCATGCGTCGGGAGAACACCATGAAGGTTATATCGCGATACCTTTGTCTCTCTCCACTTCTAAAGGTACAACAAGACATGCAGCGACACTACTCATGTTACGTCATAAACATAAGAATATCGCCAATGTCTAGAATATTTGTCGCGTGATCAAAGCCGGGACGTGAATTTCGCGTCAAAATAATGTTAAAGTCTCAACGGGTGGCCAGAGCCTCAAATGACGCTGTGGCTGAATCCCCAACCTTTTAACGTGGTGGGTAAAAAAAAAAAAAAAACACGTCGCGCTAAGCCAAAACACCAACAATCCGTTTGCGATTCTATCCGAGCACCGTTCACAACGGTACAATACCTCAGAAGAAATTTATATCGTATGGTGTTTACGTACGTTCTATCTCACCTGCTCGCTCAATCACAGGGCTGAGTCCGAGATTGTGAGTCCGAGGGTGCAAGTCCGAGACTGCTAATTTGCGCAGCGGTAGATTAGCAGAATCCTTCCAGCTGCATCTCTGCGGGCCGTCTGAATAACTGCCAAATCGATGCGATGGAACAAAGCGGCTCTTCTCCTCTCGTGAACCGGATGAATGTCAAAAGTCAATCGTCAAACTCAATTGACACTCAAGAATAAAGACGAGGTGAAACATGTGACATCTTGGCTCATTTCTCACCCAACCCAAAACACAGACAAGGTTAATTGGAGACACGCGTATGTTTGAGCTTGGCGCGTCGTTACACAATGCAGCTATTCGTTGAGCCGTATCAGATACGAGCTTATTTATACAACGGATACGGATACTCTACAGTTGTACCACAGAAGGAATCAAGAAGGTTCATCGCGGCATTGAAGCACGTGTTTTGTTACCGGGACATTCGGATCATGATTCTCAGTCAATTCCCGCCAAGTAAATGACGGACTGCCAAGAAGCCCCTTGATCAAATGGGCATAGGCCATACCCAAGCGTCTGCACAAGATCAAGTTTTTCTCTCCCAGTGAATGAGACTTCTATGACTCGTCTACATATGTAAATAGGACGTAGGTGTCTTGACTGTTTTTCTCTCAGTTACGCGTTCTGTCTTACTACCAACAAAGAATAAACTCAGAGACAAGTCTCCCTGGTTTCACTGGTCCGACAGTAGAATAAGGTAATATTTAAGCATACCAGGGGCTGGTGGGGAGATGTGGTGCATTAAAGTTTAGCGTAAGCCTACCTCCATAGAGGAATACCTAGATCCCCTCTATAATGGATAGGTAGAGGAAGTACTTGTCTAACTACAGGGCTTGCGTGGCCTGTGTCAGGTTCCCCAAGCCAATCTCATTCTAGCACAGAAGATCTTGGCTTTATTTTTCTTTGTGATTGTGATGGACGCTTGGGTTGTCTCATCTCGGGAGGAGTGACATTCTTTATCCCCTCAACTTTAAATCCTCCCGTATTCCAGATGGCCATATCCATAGCATCACCAGTATCATAGCAATCCATGGCCTGCAATATGCACTGCAAATCAAGGCACAATACTCCTTAGCTTGTTTACCACTAAACAGATCTCTCCCACTGGGAACGCTCCCTTCTACCGCCAAGACTATTGCCAAGTCTTGGCGGTTACCAGTAGTCAAAGGAGAGAGTCAATTGCCAAGATGTCCGAACAAGCTGCACTGCCCCCCTTGGCTCGTACCAATACCGTTCATCCATTTCCCCCTTGTTTTTTCTGTGACTGTTTTGAAGGGGAAGATGCCCCGGATCCCTCCGCTTTTTGAAGTTTCCCCGTCCCACCTTTGATCTTCCCATTCTTCATCCTTTCTCCGATCATATTTTCTAGAAGTTGATGTTGGTTGCATTCTTGAACACTCGCTTTTTTATTTGAACATTTAGATCCAGTGCTGTCTTGTGGCGGCTAGATCTCGGTGCTTGTTGTCGCTCGCTCTACAAGTTGCCATATCGACGAAACTTAAATCGACACATCTCAACAATCACAGAGAGTCCAACTCTCAATCGGTCACCATGTTGTTTTCTTCACCAAAGGGCTTCGTCGCCCAGGCTGCCCTCTTGGGTGGTCTTCTCGTTCAATCAGTCGATGCGCAGTACTATAAGATCGGAACAAAGGGTACGCGACTACCCCACGACCCCGTCAAGGACAAAACTAACACTATACAGACGAGATTAAACAATCGGCCCGCACACTCGCTTACGATCTTATGCTTCAATATGACGGAAACCAGACTGGCATGATTCCTGGTATCTTGCCCGGTCCTCCAACGGAATACAAGGGTGATTACTACTGGTGGGAAGGAGGAGCCATGATGGGAACTTATATCGGTGCGTCAATACCTCAATCTTGAACCAGGCGGGGACTAATTGGGGCAGATTACTGGAAACTCACAGGCGACTCATCCTACAACAAGGTGGTCATGGAGGGTATGCTTCACCAAACAGGCGAGGGCCGCGACTACATGCCCAGCAACCACAGTGCCTCCCTCGGAAACGACGATCAAGGCTTCTGGGGCATGTCCGCCATGCTAGCAGCAGAGAACAAATTTCCCAATCCCCCAGAAGATCAAGCGCAGTGGTTAGCTCTCGCGCAAGCTGTGTGGACGACGCAGGCTCAACCTGAGCGTCACGATGACGAGTGCAATGGTGGAATGAGATGGCAGATTCCTTTCACCAACTCTGGTTACGATTACAAGAACAGTGGGTTACCTTGCGCGTATATGGTGGGGGTTTGACTGACGTGGTGTAGCTATTGCCAATGGATGCTTCTTCAACATCGGCGCTCGTCTTGCGCGATATACCGGAAACGACACTTACGCCAAACATGCTGAGGAAACGTGGGAGTGGCTCTGGGGTGTCAACTACATCGATCACGAGAGATGGCTAGTATACGATGGTGGACACGTTGGAAAGAACTGTACCGACATCAACAAGGCGACATTCTCTTACAATGCTGCCATTCTCATCCAGGGTGCAGCGTTCATGTACAACTATGTAAGTCCTCACATACCGAGGATTGGGTTAAATGCTAATCGTCGATGTAGACCAATGGCTCCTCAGTTTGGGAAGACCGCATCACCAACCTCCTCGACGCTACACTCAAGAACTTCTTCCCCAAAGATATCATGTACGAAGTCCCCTGCGAAGGCCGAAAGGGCGCCTGCTCGACCGATATGTTGTCCTTCAAGGGCTACGTCCACCGCTGGCTCGCCGTAACAACCCAAGTCGCCCCCTTCACCCGCGAAAAGATCCTCCCCGTCCTCAAAAAGTCCACCGAAGCAGCCGTCAAACAATGCACAGGCGGAGATTCCGGTCGAGCATGCGGTTTCTACTGGAGCGGAGGCTCCTTTGTTGATGTAGCGGTCGATGGAACGAGTGGTGCGGGCGAGCAGATGAATGTGCTTGCTGCGGTGTCGAGTTTGTTGATTGAAGATGCGGAACCGCCTGCGACGAATAGCACGGGTGGTATTTCGAAGGGTGATCCTAATGCGGGTAAGGATTCGCATGATAACCCCGAGCCGAAGCCTTTGACGACGGCGGATAAGGCCGGTGCTGGTATTTTGACGTTCCTTGTTCTTGCGAGTGGATTGGGAACGTTTGTTTGGATGTGTGCTTTTGATTGAGCGAGAGCAGTGATTATTGGCGTTGGATTCTTACCTCGATTGGATCTGGATCTTTGAGGGTTTGTCTTTGTGTTTTGGGGGAGAATGGAGTTGACTTGATGTCCAAGGGACTTGTAAAGGGATCTCACCGAATGGGAGATACTCGAGATACGCATCGCATTTACTAGCAATTTATTTGAATGCTTGATAGCTACTATCACAAGATACTTTATTATCTCTACATCATTGGTGTTTGTTGTGTCGATGTGAAGCTATCCGAGTCGAGAGGTGAACGTGGATGAGACCAACAAGTAGACGAGCCTCAGGGTGTCAGAAGAATTGGCCCCGGGAGCATAGGCGATGGAATAAGTTGGTCACCTTATGCTAGCTTAGACTAGCACTTAGGCTGCTTTATTTCTGTAGCCTAAGTCTTAGATGATAATTCTTCTACTACCTACCTAATGAGCTTAGGGAGAACCTTTCCTCTTAATCTGGGGAGAAACATAGGATTATCAAGCTCTCATCAATTAAAGTGAGATATTATTGAACAGCTTTGCTTCATCTGTTGCTTAATTGAAGTTTCTCTAGTTTTTTCGGCGCTCAACAGGTCCACAGCCCAACTGCCTCAGGACCCAACACTGACACTCATCAATTGCGAGTCACAAAGACATTTTGGACAGTTTAAATGACTTTCATCATCTACCCCAGGCCTTTAGCTTTATATTGATACTCATCTTTGTAAATCTAGCTGAGAATCTCGAAAATGCGACCGTGGCAAGGTGAAAAACTGTCAAGCTATGGACGCTCTCCCCCGCCCATCGGCATTAAAAAGTGAGTACGATCGATGCACCACAACTGCGCGATGCTTGTAACGTAATAAAAGTCACGGATATATTTTCCGTTATTGTCACAAGAGTCTTCTATGCCATCCAAATATACCTGTCAGCATGCTTTACTATCCTTCTGCGCGAAGTCCCACACATCAGATGAAGGATATGCGAATTCTTCAAGACAAATGCATCCAAGAACCTATTCTATGCTATTTCTGAGTTCTTTAACACGGCATACCATGCGTATCAGTGTTAGTAACTGTCCTTTTAATAGAAATCGTGACATGTTGACGATGGTTGACCTTTTAGGCCGCGTTTACATGCAGGGTAAGCGGCCGTGAGATGAGCGTATCGCGGCATATTCCTCGTTGGTGTTTTTGCCGTTTGAGGTGATGTACAGGCATGCTTTGCCAGCTGAGTGAATGCGATCAACCTTTTCCGTTTCTAGATATAGAATTAGGGTAGCGCTGTGGTTAAGGTCTCGCATACACGTACTGAGGTCATCTCATTCGACCAAACATGTACAGCGAGGCATCAAACTGCCGTACGGTAGCTCTGTAACCGAGAAAAGGCCGATCAAGCTTTAAGGTCTTACTGTTGAACACAGCTGACATCTCTTATCAGAATGATGGATGTTGTCGAGTGCAGACACTCCATTGACTTAACTGAGAGACAGACTAGAACTGACAGAGAACATAGGTGAATTGCGCAACTCTCTCTCTCCAGGCCATGGCTGTGACCAGTTTCTTTTATATCACTAGCCATGACAGATTTAGCAATAAGTAGAGGAGGAACAGAGAAGGAGAAAATGGCCAATGTAATACTCGAGAGATACGAGCATACCAAACGTGGGGTCTTCACTAACATCCGAAAGTGAGTGCTTAACGCAAACAAGGGCAATCAACTCGAGGGGCCGGCACAACAGTCGTGCATATGCAGGAACAAACGCCTCTTCAATACGAAGAGATGGCTTCTGGAAAACGGAGCTCGCGTTCTGGTTGCCGTTTCAGCAAGCCACAACCACAAACCCCAATGATGTCGTCAAGACAAGACGTGATTTCAGCCTCTGAGGGGTATATACGGCGATGCCGATGGTCATGTCACAGAAGAGTCTATATATACCCTCCTCAGTCTACCCCATCACTTGTACCATTCATCGTCATCGTGCATCGTCTCCAAGTATCGACCACCAGGATGTTCTCCTCAAACGACAACCTCTACGAACGCTACGAGCCTAATCGCTATCTAGCAATATGCTGCCTTCTATTCTTCTTCGAATTGACGGCTTGCCATTACAGCCTCCGTCGCCGAATTGGCCACTCGTTCGGTTGCGCGATGTACCAAGGCGGACTTCGTAAGTCTCACCTCCCCTCCCCTCCCCAGGTCAAGTCTAACAGCATATCAGTCGAAATAGGAGCCTTCACTGCTCGACTCATCTCCATCGAAAATCCGGACGACGAAGTATCCTATATCATCCAAAGAGCCCTTATGCTCCTCGCGCCGTTGTGGTACACGGCGGCGATATATGACTTTTTCAACGGTTTGATGTATGGGTCTGGATACTCGAATCTGTCGTTGTCGTATCATGTTCGCCAGACTGCTTATCTTGTTATAAGTAACTATGTTTGTTTCTTTTTTCATTGTTGTGGTCTCGGGATCTTGTACTTCGGCATGGGTCCGTTGAGGATTCTGGGGGAGGGTTTCATATTCACGGGTCTGATTATCCAAATTGCTGCGCTGCTCATCTCTCTGCTCTGCGTTGCGGTGTTCAACTATCGTGTTATCCACCGTGGTTTGTTGGGGAGAACTAACCCACATGTTCGTCTCATACCCATGACCATCATGGTATACACGTTTACTTGTTATATGCTCGTACGAAACGTCTTTCGGTTTCTAGAGATGTTCGATGGCGTGGATGGATATCTGGTATCGCATGAATGGACGCTGTATGTGTTTGATATCTCGGTCATGGGTGTTATTATGTTGTCTACGTTTGGATGGTATAAAGAGGATTTGAAGTTGGAGAAGTTTGATAGTAATGTGTGGTATGTTAATCGCGATGGGGACTTGCTACCTTGGAGAGATAGTCAGAGAGCATAGTTGAGAGATATGATATGATCTGTATCTGAAAATTCGCCAACTTGGGCAATTATTGGGGGCGGTCTCAAAAACAGGTGGGGGCTGTGCATGCATACTCCAGCCCCCCTCCTTTCGCCTGACATCCTCTCCATTGCTTCGCATCATTTCGTTCCAAACTCTACAACTCCATAACGCCTTCGGCTTCTGGCAGCTTATCTACAGGACGCTCCGGCGCAATAGGCCTAGACGTTTCTAGTGCTCAATCCACCCTGGAACCATGGCACATCAGCATCAGAAACGACGCCTGACTCTGAGGGGCGATGTAGATCATAGAGCCTACAAATCGCAGAGAATATCTTCGGCTTCCTATGAACGATATACAGTTGCCTGGATCTGCGCACTACCAAAAGAATTAACTGCAGCTAAAGCTGTGTTGGACGAAGTCCATGAGCCCTTGCCCAGACGGAAAAACGACACTAATTCCTATGTACTTGGCAGTATAGGCTGCCACGATATCGTCATTACGAGTTTGCCGACTAACGAGTATGGAACGAACAACGCGGTGAACGTGTTAACTAATCTTACCCGCACCTTTGAATCGATCTATCTCAGCCTCATGGTTGGGATTGGTGGTGGCGTCCCGCGTGAGAACTTCGACATTCGTCTGGGCGACATAATTGTTGGTACACGGGTGGTGCAGCATGATCTCGGCAAGATTGTCGGAAGTGGACAGATCCAACATACTGCAGTCCCAAGGACTTTGGCACATCTCCTCGGCAAAGCCTTATCGCTTTTACAAGCGGAGCATCAACCGCATAGCAGCCGGATCCCTCTTATATTGGAGGAAAAGTTCAAAGAACATCCAGGCTACGCCTATCCAACTACATCAGATCGTCTCTTCTCTTCAGAGTATCAACACAGCCCCCAATCATCCACCTGCGATGAATGCAGTCCTTCAGCTCTAGTACAGAGAAGCAAGAGGAGTACGAGAAGTCCTTACATCCACTATGGCACTATTGCTTCGGGCAATCAAGTTATAAAAAGCTCGACAGCTCGCGATACGGTAGCCCAGGCAGTCGATGCCATTTGCTTCGAAATGGAGGCGGCCGGTCTGAGTGACATTTGTCCCTGTCTGTCTATACGGGGAATCTGCGACTATTCCGACTCCCATAAGAGTAAGGAGTGGCAGGAATATGCTGCTGCTACCGCTGCCGCATTTGCAAGAGAGTTCCTCGAAAAGCTTCCTCCAACAGAAAGCACATCGGACGGTGTTCGGCAGCAGGAGTATTGGCTTCAGGACGAAAAGTACAAAAGTTGTTTGCGGGATCTGCGCGAAACCGATCCTCGTGATGACAAGACCCGTATCGAGGAAACAAAAGGTGGTCTGCTCAAAGATGCCTACCGCTGGATTCTTGAAAACGACAAATTTCAAGAATGGTATAACGCTTCACATAGTCAGCTTCTCTGGATCAAAGGCGACCCTGGCAAGGGTAAGACAATGTTACTATGTGGACTCATCAACGAGCTTGAGAAGAAAGATGGAAGTTTCTTATCCTACTTCTTTTGCCAAGCCACTGAAGCACGATTGAGTAATGCAACAGCTGTGCTCCGTGGTCTGATCTATCTTTTTCTTGTTCAACGACCTCCGCTTATCTGTCATATCGAGGAGAAGTATGATCATGCGGGAAAGCAGCTCTTTGAGGATGGAAATGCCTGGGAAGCTCTATCCAAGATTTTCATGGCAATGCTTGAGGACCCAATACTAGATGGGGCTCTCGTGATTGTTGATGCTCTTGATGAGTGCAGTACGGACAGAGAGAAGCTTCTTGACTTGCTAGTCAGGTCTAGCAGTGTCAGTTCTAGCAGTGTCAGTTCTAGCAGTGTCAAGTGGATCGTGGCAAGCCGCAACTGGCCAGAAATAGAGCAGTGGCTAGACCGCTCCACGCAGAAAGTCAGGCTACACCTTGAGTTGAATCAAGAGTCGGTTTGCAAGGCTGTTTATGCATTTATTGAATACAAGGTGGACCAATTGGCCAAGAAGAAGCAATACGACGTAAAATTAAAAAACGATGTCAAGGCTCATTTGGTTGAGAATGCTGATGGCACGTTTCTATGGGTCGCTTTGGTCTGTCGAGAGCTTGCAGATAGCAAGGTGTTCCGCCAACGCCACACCCGCCTCAGCCTGGAGTCATTCCCCAAAGGACTCAACCCCCTGTACGGAAGAATGATGGAATATATCTCTTCTTCACATGATGCAGACATATGTAGAGAGATACTAGCTCTCGCTTCTGTCGTCTACAGACCAGTTACCTTGACTGAGTTGAAAACTCTCCTGGGGTCGCAGTACGAGGATGAGTATGATGAGTTGCCACAAATCATTGGTGGCTGTGGTTCTTTCCTTACGCTCCGGGAAGATGCCATTTATTTCCTGCATCAGTCGGCCAAAGACTTCCTGCTCAACATGGCATCAGACCAAATTTTACCTTCAGGTCTTCCATATCAACATGAACTTGTCTTTCAAAGATCGTTGCAGGCATTATCGGAGACTTTGAGACGCGATATCTGTCAACTCGACCATCCAGGGTTTGACATCGAATCCATCTTGCCAGATGAACTAGAGCCACTGGATCCCATTCGATACTCTTGCGTTTATTGGGTAGATCATCTCCACGACTCTGAACCTACCAGACGCAACGACCATCTGGAAAACGGTGGTGATATTCACGTATTCATCCAGAAGAAGTATTTATACTGGCTGGAATCACTTAGTCTCTTACGGAGCATAGTAGAAGGAGTAAAGGCCATATATATGCTAGAGGATGTTGCTACTGTGAGTTGTTCAGAGCATATGTTGGAAGTGATCTAATAGTTATACCAAGAGATTGGAGGCACCAGAGCCAGTGACGAAACTGCTTGAAGATGCACGCCGCTTTATCCTCAGCCATAAACGACCGATCGAGATCGCCCCATTGCAAATCTATGCATCAGCGCTAGTCTTTAGTCCCGAAGGTAGCCTTATTCGAGAGCTTTTCAAGCATGAAGAGCCGGACTGGATAAGTCTGAAACCAAAGATGGATAAGAACTGGAGTAATTGCCTACAATCCCTTGAGGGTCACGACCGTTCTGTAAATTCAGTCGCCCTCTCACCAGATAACCAGCTTATTGCTTCGGGCAGTGACGACAGGACTGTCAGAGTATGGGATAGAACAACAGGCTTATGTCGACATACTCTTGAGGATCATGATGATCCAGTAAGTTCTGTCACTTTCTTACTAGACGGACAAATTCTTGCAGTAGCTTCGAATACTATCAAGATATGGAACACGGAAACAGAATTATGTCTGCGGACCTTAGAAGGCCACAATGATTCTATAACCTCAGTGGCTTCCTCTCCAGATGGCCAGTATGTCGCATCGGGATCTTCTGATGAGACAATTAAGATCTGGAGTTCAAAAACAGGAGAATGTCTGGAGACTCTTGAGGGCCATTCTGGCGCGGTTTACTCAGTAGCCTTCTCACCAGATAACCATCGTCTTGTGTTAGGATCAAGCGATACTACAGTCAAATTTTGGGATACGAAATCGTTTTCATGTACGCAGACACTACGGACTCACGATGCCGCAGTGACGTCAGTAGTGTTCTCGCCAGATGGCAAGCGTCTTGCGTCAGTCTCGGTGGATGACATCAAAATCTGGGACGCCGTGACAGACTCCAGTCTTCCTTTACTGGAAATTCCCGTAAGTCTCGGGACTGTAGCAGCTTTCTCAGCGGATTGTAAACGCCTTGCTTTCGGAAATACCGCCTCCGAGATAAGATTATTCGATGCAGACACCGGCGCAATCCTGCAGATTCTTAAGGGCGTGGGAAGTCCAGTAACGTCTGTGGCCTTTACGGCTGACGGTCAGCATCTTGTATCAGGTTCAGAGAATGGTTCAGTTAAGATCTGGGCTGTATTGGTTAACGTATGCCCGCTTGCAATTGAGGACCATGAGGAGCACGTGTCCTCGATCGCCATTTCGACAGATGGCTTACAAATCGTATCAGGATCCAGCGATGCTACCGTAAAGATCTGGGACACAAAAACAGGAACACATCTACAGACACTTGAAGGTCATTGTGGGTTAATAACCTGTGTGACCTTTTCTACGGTTAATAAGCGCTTAGCGTCAGGCTCCACCGATCAGACAAGCAAGGTCTGGGATGTTATAAGTGGTACGTGCCTCCATACACTTTTGGATGACGGGGAAGTATGTTCAGTGGCCTTCTCAACAGATGGTCAATACCTTGCATCAGGCTCAGGTGGAAACACAGCCAAGATCTGGAATGCAGCAACGGGTAAATGCTTATATACACTTGAGCATAATAATGAAGTGACCTCAGTGGCCTTCTCAGCCGATAGTCGGTATCTCGCAACCGGCTCAGACGACATGAGGATTAGGATCTGGGATATCAGAGAGCACACCTTCAAAACTCTACAAGGACATGCTCAGTCAACATCAGTAGCCTTCTCGGTAGATTCTCAGTATCTGGCATCGTCGTACTTTGACGAAGTTAGGATCTGGGATTTAGAACAGGGTATGTGTCTGCACACAATCGACGTCAGTACAACCCTCTATAGCCTATCATTCGATTTATGGACGAACTCCCAGCTCTACACGGACATTGGTATTCTGGACTCAAGGGTACCAAACTCAATGCCCGATGTCAACGCCAAGTCACTTGGGATAGCTGCCTTACCAGGTTCTGCTTGGTCTAGTCACCGTATTAATATTGATGGGGAATGGATTATGAATCATGGCGAGAACGTGCTTTGGCTCCCTTCTGAGTATCGTCCTCTAACATCAGCTGTCTTCAAATCGACTATGGCTGTTGGCTGTGATACCGGCCGCGTACTGATAATCAGGTTTTCTTAAGACAGTGATAGTAGGCGGTTACCACAAGATATTGTATTATTCTAATTTATCATCCCAACTTGCCTTTGCCCTCTAGCCTCAAGAACTCTGGAGCATCAGCTCCAATAATAAAGACGTCAACTGGACTGCTTCATAGCTCAATTCATATAGCAGCTAGATATTCTTTGCTTCAATTACAAATATTGTAGAACTCGGAATGGGAAATCGCTGTGCGTAAGGTCTTTACACTTTCAAGCCTCCTGTATCTCAATACACCACCAATCTTGGAGATCGGAATGCTAAAGGTGAGAATTGGGAGCTCAAAACCTGCTTCAAAGTAATCATTTACATATTGACTTGAACCAGGATAGCGCCTTTCTCACCGAACTTGGCGATCGAATAAGACAGCAGCTATACCATGTGGCATTGCCCATATGGTAATATATTGAAGGAAATTAGGCTCTCTAGAGTTTACCCTTTCACCTAGCTTCCAGTATCTAGACCAACAATATCATGGCAGTATGAATCAACCACTTCGCCTAACCTCCGGCTAGTCTAGCTCCAATCCTACAAAGTCTAAACAATTAAGCTTCGTGACGATAACCTTAGTAAAATTACAGGGGCAGCCGCGCGTTACCTTTAAGCTTAAGACTAATTGGTGGATTCCCACCACAGAGCCCACTACTTGTGTCTTCTCAAAAACCACCAATCGTAGCATCACCGGATTTTCTCTCAGGATTTCTCAGAGTGGTTAATGCCAAGACCCTTGATTGACAGCGGGTGGCTGAGCGCCGTTAAACTGTTATCAGACTTGATGCATAAACCGGTGGAGAGATCGGCAAACAGGGGATGCAGAGAAATCGAACGGTTCCCCACGTTTCTCCGAGGTGGGATGCCAAGATATGGAGACGTGACGTCGAACAAAGATATTATATCGGAGGATTACGGTTGGCAATGGTAGGCTCTGGAGATTGAGTACCGAAGACGAGAAACAATTCGTTCATCCGACTTGAGAGACCTAACCAGGGTCCGAAGTGGAAAAGATCATAGTCTATGCGTGTATAATACAACGTCTAATATACTCTACTCCGAATAGTATCCACAAGAAAAAGACAATCGCTCAAATAGCCACCCAAACAAAAACTCCACTCGATTACTTTACTCAGAGTCATCAATATCATCAGCAAGCATACTCAAAACATTCTCCTCGCCAGGAGAGTTCTGAGGGAAGCGAGCGTTGTATCCAATGACAGATCGCGCCTTGAGATAGGTCTTTGTAGGAATAGAAATCTTTTGGGTGGAGACGAGCCAGGTTACGCCTTCGCTGCAGGGCGGTGTGGTAAGCGAGCCAGAGTAACTAAACATCCATTGTTAGCATAATCGTTACGATGGTTAGGTAGGATTGACTTACGATTGAAACTCGCCTTCCTTGAGAAGAGAGACGATCTCGGACATCTTGAGAGGCTTAGTGTGAGTGGTCTCACCCAATGTCGCAATCTCATCCACCGAGTCAAGAACAGTCGTAGCAACAGTGGATTTCTTGGCCTCACAACCCTTACCCCTGTACCCCTTGCGGGTAGCATTCGAAGCCCCATCATCCAAATCGATGTAAAGACCAATCACAGCAAGCTGCTTATCCTCGCTCTGATGAACCATGTGCATCTCCATAGCCATGCTAGTTCCATTGTCCAAATGCTCGGAGGGCAGGTGGAAGTGGAATTGCTTTAAGTGGTAGGTCTTGTTGTTCAAGAAGATGCTGCCGCCTAGGTCTTCTGTCACGACCTCGACTGTGCTGCCAAGGTTTTCGAATTCGGCGCCCTCGTGAAAGTCGGGGATGGTGATGTGTAGGTCTGAGGGAGAGATGGTTTGGAATGTTCCCTTGGACAGATTGATGGGGGATTGGTGAGAGCCTGTTGCGCAGAGGGCGTTGGCTTTGGGGTCTAGGTTGAACCAATTGGCAGGGCCCTGAATATGTTAGTATGAAATTACTTGGTCATTGAATAAAGACTTACATTGGCAGCCGAGTATCCAAACTTGGGGGCCTCAATAGTATCAGCCCTTCGATGAAGATGTGTTCCATAAGCACAAGACGCCAACGCCTGAGGCGCAAAAGTAGCCAAAAGAGGAATCCAAGAATACATGACTGAGTACGAAAAGAAGAGGTTAGGGTTGTGTGTCTCGCGGGGAACAGTTGTCCAGTGAATATAAACTCAGAGATAAAGTTGAGATGGCTTCAGATACACGAATGAAGGAGACACCATTGGTATTTAAACATTTTCTCAAGAGCCCGATGTTTCCGATTCTTACGTAGTAATGTAAATACAGTACCTTACAGTTAACTCCTATCCCTGCTATATTCCAGGGTCTTCACTCCAGGCTGGGGCTTACATCTATCTGCAGCAACCTTATTACGGCAGTCTGGGCTTAGCTCATTATTAATCGGGGTCTAGAAAAAGAAGTCAGAGTCACGCCACAATAACCCCATGCCGGTCTGGCCGGGGAGAGATCTTTACTGTAAGTACAGACGGTGGATCTATTACGGGTTGTTCATTGCTACGCTGCGGTAGAAGAATAAGCATGGCTGGGTATTCCCTGCTACCGGCGACATTCATGCGTGCCTCATCTAGAGTAGTGAGTACCGAGCTTTGTAATTTTGTTTTGAGCTAGGTACTGAGTAAGTTGTTGAGATTATACCGAACTTTAAGTTTGAGTTCAGATGAAACGTGTTTCTTTACCCAACAGCCGGAGAATCTCCCACCGAGAGCACGTAAGACTTCATAACAGCGTCACATAACCCCAAACAGTTGTATTGCCAAGTAAACATTATCGTCGAAGTGACGTACGCCAGGTCCATTATTTACGCCCGCAAATAATTAACTCCGCGGGTTTTCCCCAGTTCCAATGGGAATGGAGAGAGTTGCAATGAAAAATACCACATGCAATGCAATGCCAGTGGAGACGCTAAAAAACCGTTGCCAAGGAGTGACAGGGGTTGAAGAAGTGCTAGGGTGGCTCAGATGGGGCCTGAGGTCTGGATTTCTTGGCGGTGCAGAGGCTTAGGATGATGAAGGCCGAGAGTCTGACAGAGAGTAGAGGCCGAGGTTAATGGGTCAATCAGATGTTGTAAAATGCGAAAGTGATCTTTAATAGAGATTACCTACTTTGGTGATGCTGTAAGAATTGTATGCTAATTCGAGATATGCTTAATGTCAGGGACCTGTTGTGTTACTTTGGTGGGAGGGTCAGGTGACTTGCAACGTGAGACGACACGAGGCAATAGTGGGACATCGCGAGAACCTAATGGAAGCATCATCAACCTCAAACTCATCACCCCCTCAATCAATCTCCAAATTTCCCGAACGTCTGGAATTTCCAAAACCGGCATCTAAATAACCTCACAGCCTCAAAACAACCTTGTTTAGGCCTATCACTAATTACCAACTCTTCGGTTCATCCCACTTTACCCCTCCCACGGCAGTTAAGATCTCATCAAACTCTATCTATCATGCCTCCCCTGTACAAAAAGACCCTCATACTAGGCGCTTCCTCCGGTATTGGTCAATCTCTCGCTGCCAAGCTCATCGCCACAGGCACAAAAGTCATTATCGTGGGTCGTCGGCGCGCGAATTTGGAATCTTTCGTTAAACAGCACGGCGAGGATAAGGCCAGGGCTGTAGTCTTTGACGTCACCAACTTGGACGGCATCAAGGCCTTTGCGGAAGGTGTTATTAAATCTGATCCGGATCTTGATTCTGTGGTGCTTAATTCGGGGATCCAGAGGGGCTTTGACTTTAGTAACCCTGAAACCCTGGATCTGAGTGTTCTGGGTGATGAGTTGACTACGAATTATACGTCCGCCGTATATCTAACAGCGGCATTCATTCCTCATCTCAAAAAGACAAACGGGCATCTAATCTACGTCAGCGCCACTTTGGGTTTGATCCCAGGCATGGTGCGCACACCCAACTACAACGCCTCCAAATCCGCCCTGCACACATTCATCCTCAACGTACGCGAACAGCTCAAGGGTCAAGTAAAGATGGTGGAGGTGTTTCCACCAGCTGTGCAGACGGAGCTGCATGATGAGAAGCACCAGCCTGATCTTGTGAATGGTGGACAGATTGGGATGCCGTTGGGGGAGTTTACGGATAGAATGTATGAGGGGCTTGAAAGGGGCGATGAGCAGTTTGCGATTGGACCTGGTGAGGCGTTGTTTAAGGAGGATGGGTGGGAGAGTGAACGGATGAGATTGTATGAGAAGGGGAGGGAGGGCATTGAGAAGTCTTTGGCTAGCTATTTGAAGGAGTAAGGATAGATAATCATGACATTTGTCATTTACTGGGTGAGATGAGATCTGGTGCGGTTTCATTAGAGGAAAGTAAAGAAAGAACGTCTCACGATCTTTCTGCTCTTCATCTTCCACAAGGCAGAAGTACCACCGCTAAGTAAAAGCCATTTACAGTTAACTTCATGTCCAAGCGGCCTTGCTGACACGTCAAAGCGGAACAAACGTCCCTAACCTTATAAGATGCGGCGCTTCCAGTAACTAGAGCGGTACCCGCCTCAATATTGAGCGCCATAAATAACAAACGTCTTTTTTGGTAAAGAGTGGTCCGTCTCGAATCGGACAGGTCCCAGGGTCTCGGATTTGTCCTCAGCAGACTCGCCAGCTGAAGAGTAAGATGGTCAGCTGCTTACTCCGAAAATAAGCGGCGAGACAGGGGACATGTACCGCTCAGCACAGCCATGGCAAACGCACAGATACAATTTCTGGCCTCAGCTGAAACTTGACAGGTGAAAGACTCAGTTGTGGCGGCTTATAACAATGATCAGATCACCTGTGAAGAGATATTCTGATAGATAATCCAGAACCTAGGCCGCAGGGTGTCAGAAGAATTAACCGCTAAAAGTATAAGAGACGAAATAATCTAGTCATCTTATGCCTGCTTAGGCTAACATTTAGGCTACTTTATTTCTATAGCCTAAGACTTAGAGGACATTTCTTCTGTTACCTACCTAGCTAGGGTTTAAGCTATCGAATCATTCTGTTCAACCCCATAGAATCACCAAGGACCCAAAATGTAAGACATTGGATATTTACCCACCTAGACTAATTATACTCTGGAATAATATTCTCAACAGGACAAGCTCCCAAGGCCCTTCCAAACCTCCTCCTAACATCCCTCCACTCGTCACCACCATCCTTCTGTCCAATAACACGATATCCCCTTCCCTGTCTACAAACCAAGACATTATTCTCAGCGTATCTACTTCCGTGTGAAAGATCACCCGCTACGATATACTCTAGCGAAGTAATTCCTTCTGGGCCGAAGATCCAGTCTGCGAAATGGCGGAAGGATTGTTGGAGAGGTGGTATTTGACCTTGTTTGAGAGCTGCTGACATTTCGTTATTTACATCTTCGTTTGATGCGGTGCTGGTTGTGTTCTCGGTGCCCTGGCCTTTGTCAAAGATCCATGAAGGGCTACAGTCTATGTTTACGCCAGTGTGGCGAATGTGAAGCACTTTCAGTGACGCCTTCGACGCGAAAGGCAGTAAAACATCTCGCTACCCACAAGTTAGAAAGCGTGGTGGTATTCGGATTGGCGATCTTACCAGATACTTGGGCGCACACGTCAATCCCAAGAATTGCAGGTCAAGTGTCGAGAGAGGATTCATCCCCGGATCCTCTGTGACCTTCTTCAACTCATCTTGATCCATTCCAAGGCCCATTAAATCGCTCCCCATTCTCACTCCCACCATCTCATCATCCCGATCAGTAACTCTCTGATGATGCACAAAGCGCTTCAGACTGGTATGACCCGCAAGATGCTCCCAGAACTTGAGGACTGATGTAGGACCACAATAACTTATATACAGCTCTTCGAGACCAGTGAATGAGTCGAGAAAATTTGTAATGATGCTCGTTTTTCGTATAGCTGTTTCGTGGGGCGTTTGGAGATAGAAGTCGAGGATTTCGAAGGATTTGAGATTTATCGGTGTTTGGGATTGGGTCAGGGTTGTGAGGAGGGTGGTCCAGTGGGGACACATGTTTAACGTGAGGGATGTGAGGTTTGAGAAGTTGATGCATGCTGGTGATACTGCCTTTCCGGTAATTTCATCTTTGAGGGGTACTCTTGTGAGTTTCAAACCCTTCATCTTCGGAAAGCACATATCCATATCGGCATCCATCCCAAGTCCAAATATCTGTCGCGCCAACATCGTACTGGCAGGTACTTTATCCCACCCCTCTCCCTGCCTGACAACTCTCATCTCTCTATTCTCCCACTGCCGTGACCAACATTGCAGGTCAAGCTGCAGTTCCTCCAAGTGACATGCGTTCGCCCGAACTAAGGTGGCGATGTTCCCGAAGTGGCATCCCATCGGGGCTCTCCAACTGAATCGACGAATGTTGCGGAAGGCGGAGAGGTTTATGTCTGTGTTTCTGCTCCAGCGGTTGAAGCGGCTGCAGAAGGGGTCCGTTGTGAATTTGAGAGCTTGAATGGAGGGATGATGGAGGGTTAGATGTACGAGGACCTCTGATGGGATGCAGGTCATATAATCCCAACTACACAATCGAGTTAGTGGAATTAGCAAGAAAGAAAGAGATGTCATACCTGAAAGTTTCGAGCTGACCCTCCTCAAACAGTCTCAACAAAGCCAAAGCCCTCTGCACAAGACATTCATATTTAACCCTAACAAGCCTCCCATTCCCCAGCCCAAAGCTATCACTCCTTCCCTCCCAAGTATCATGTAACTGCGGATCCTTCTCCAGCCAATTCCCCATGTAGCCCAGCCAATCGTGCGCATGGACGCAATGCTTCGCGTCGCCGATGTGAAAGTGCAGAGCTCGTGTGGATTGAAGACATTGTTGCGGAGGGCCGGAGGATGAAATGGAGTGACGGTTGGTTGGGGAGTGAGGGGAGATGGTGAGGGAGCGCCAGAGGGGACGGTGGGTTGTTTGATGGAGATATTTGGAGGTTTGGGAGAGGGATTTGAGGTCGGTGCCGTGAAGCTGTTGGTGTTAGTCAATACTTTCAGCTCTGTATTAAGAAAGATACCTTTTCGCAAATGTGCTCAAGAATCTCTGGTGGTAGTAACATCAACATTTTGATGACTTACGGTATAAAAGAAACAAGAGCGCTCATATTTTCCGAGCACGGCCTAGGGACTTCATATCTCACGAGATGCCTGACCACCAACATGACTTGGCGTCATCAATCCTACGCAGTGCCCAAAAGGTAAGCACATTCTCATCTCAGAATTTAACCTCCCCATTTGCCTCATTTGACTGGTCTGAACTGGTTATTTTGACGTCAATGGATGGTGGTATGACTCTTGCTGGATAATATGTTATAGCCGAGACCAGCAATCGGGTGAATATCAACATCTGCCGGCACTGCAACTGACCCCAAAAAAGAAAAGGAAAAAGAATGGACAAATGATTTGTGCCAAAAAATAAAATGGTTAAAAATGCAAAAAGTAACAGCTCCCCGAAACCTGGATCGAACAAGTGACCTTTCGATGACATATAACAATTACAGTCGAACGCTCTTCCAGCTGAGCTATTCGGGGAGATCTCCGGAACGGAGGAATAGCTATTGGATGGGAGAGTGAGCGGGAAATACGTAGTATATACTCCTGTCAACTCCACACCCCAACCTTGTATCGCGACCTCCCGGGTATTCATCAGCTTCTGTCATCACCATTTACTTCTGCTACTATAATTCTGAGAATTATTTCACCATTTTGTTTTGTAGCGCACGCTTTTTCCCTTTTCCTTCTTTCGTTCTCTTCTATTTTCCAGGATATATATCTTCGCCGTATGTAGTTTTGTCGCTCGAGCTGTGCTTATCACGTAAACATCGAATGGGCAAAAAACATGGAACGTCTCCGCCAGTCTAAAAGACCAACTCTCACATCCATTGCCCAACCATCAAGTACCCATGGATGCGTCAATTTAAAATAAACAATTTCTCCAATATTCAGAATATCCAATTTCATCGCTATTTTACATTCAATAATTACATTTACAACACATTTCGAAGTCCCCTCTCGATAAAAACACCAGCAATACCAGCAGTCAAAACGCCAAGAGTCCAAGAGTTCCTGAACTCCTCAATCTTGGGCCAGAAGCTGTTCTTCTGCTGACGGTACTCGTTGAAATCCTTGGCCTTCACGACGTCATGCTTGGAATATCGCTCAGCTTGGCTCTCCTCATTCTCCTTGTCGCCTCCGATGTAACGAAGGAAGATGTAGTTGGCAATGGGGCCGAGAGCTGTGATGGGGTGGAGAAGACCGGAACCGAGAAGGAGGAGAGGGAAAGAGGCATGAATGAGAGCATCGCCGAGGTAGCTGCACATTGTTAGTGAAAGGTTTTGAGAGGGTGAGGACATGACTTACTTGGGATGTCGAACAATACTCCATACACCTTCCCGGTTAACACCCTGACCATTCCTCTTCTTGAAAGACTCAAGCTGGATATCAGCCAGGGTCTCAAGGGTAAATCCAGCAGAGAACAAAAACACAGCGAAATCACGGATATAAGAACTGTAAGAAACAACAGGAGAAGCCTGTGCACACTCATAAACCTGACGGAAAGGAATTGTGAACGGAAGAGCGATAATGGTCTGTGCAATAGCCTCAGGCAAAAACGTCGTAAACAAAGCCTTGTTCCAGAATTCAGGATCAGTTTTCTTGGCGGCATATCTCGGGTCATCTTCACCGCGCTGCAGACTGCGAGATACGACGCGGGAGGTAAGACGAACGCCCCAGGCTGTGACACCGAGAAGAAGAAGCTTTTGGGAATAACCGAGGGAAGACCATGCTTGTGAAACAGAGAGACCGTCGTTGATGACGCGAGAACCGATTGCGCTCCACCAGGCGTTGAGAGTCATGCCTGATGCCCAGAGATAATCCTTGCCTTCTACACGATTTGTGTATCGAGAAATACCATACGCTACGGCTGAAAGACCAGCGTGCAGCGTGAACGAGGGAAGAACGGCCGTGTGCAAGAGACCTATGGTACTGGTACGAAGACCTTGGTACGGGGTGCGATTGAAGTGTGACCCAAAAACATCTTGCTCAGCGCCCGAACCGGTAAATGATCCTCTGGGCAGTGAAGCAGAATGGCCTTCGAATTTACTTCCATAAATATCCTGTTCTGCGCCAGATCCCTTGAAAGATCCACGAGGAAAGGACGGAGCGTGACCTTCGAATTTACTGGCGTAGCGGTCTTGTTCTGCGCCTGAACCTGAGAAAGCACCGCGGGGAATGGAGGGGGAGTGACCGGCAAATTTATCGCCGTAGATTTCTTGTTCTGCCATTTTGATTTCTCATGAATGACTTGGTGAGAATGGAGAGGAGAAGATGAATGGTTATGGGCTGGGAGATGTCATGATATAGTTGATGGATAAAGTGGAGGTTCGTAAATATTGCGTCATTGGTTATATCATTATTGCATCGACTACGCGTTACGATGAGGAGTGATTACGAACAGTGTCTTAAGCTTCTAAATTGAGTTTTATCTTTTATCATCATGGTAAACTTCATTATTTGTAAGTATAGTTGCGCATAAGTGTTGTTTCCAGATTTGAAAGCTGGTAGATTGACCTGCATCGCGTGAACCAAGCAAGCGCGACTAGCTTCTTCTCCAATCGCGAGCAAGGGTCACGGCATCAGGTAATTGAGATATCATTCAAGTCAATTCTAATGGCATTCAAAAGTACATACCTCTCGATTCACTCGTGTTAGTTAATGTTTTGTAGATAAGATGAACGACTGTTCCCTTCCGACTATGAGACGTAGCGGGTACTGTAAGATGTTTCTTTCGCGAGAAGTGGTATCTCGATAATATTATGTATCGTTCTGATTCTTCTCGAGGAATATATAAAGCGTTATACCTAGAAATGCTTCAAAAAGTACAGGGTGGCTTTTATATCAACTCATGCCCGATCATCAAGTAGAGTATCTTAGCTAATCGGATCCGAATGTCTTCCGAATCCCAAACGCGGCTAGCTAGGCAATGCGGGGATGAAAGATGTTAGTGTAAGTGAAAGTCTTGGCTCTATCGCCAAGTCATCTCCCAGATTTTCGCAATGTCACTGCTCTGTGGGGGATCTGCAATCTATCAAGACTACATGACTGGAGATGGATACTCGCCAGCGGATGGTAATGAGATAGATCCGCTATTGCTTGAAATGGGTTTACATGTGTTTTATCGGTAAAATACCATTGAAGAGAAACCAACAGAGACCTGCCTCCTGAGCTATGTGTAAAATAATATGTATGTGAGCAGACAAAACTATGCTATCGATTCATCCTCTCTCGATGCAAAAGCACCCTTGTCCCGGTATCCAACAGTAACTTCTCCCTACCATATGAAGACTAACAGGCTTCATGCTGGCTCTACGAAGGTGGGAACTTGGCCTAGTACCCCAGCTTTCCCACACATAGATCCATCTCATCAATCTAGCCGAGTCAAAGTCACCACTGAAGAAGGTTCACGCTTCCCCAGACTTTAGTATCTCTACTAACTAAAGCGTCCCAAAAGCAGTCGCAAAGATCGTTTGGTTCCACAAGCTATAGGTGTGGGAATGTCAAGATCTGGATTCCGAGATCTATTTGCGGGCGCACACAAGCGATATCGCCCGCCGGCTAGTACATATCACAGTGAAAGAAGTTTAGCATGTCACCGCGGAGATATAACTTATACCATAAGCGTCTTTTCTAGGCTGAATCTACCCAGTCAAACAACACGCTTGACTTCTTGATGAGGGGAAGTAGGGACTAGAGCTGTAGCCAAGACTCTAGGAGATATAATCGGAATAGCAAGACTCCAAGCTCGACCCCGAAAGCAAATCAAGCGTTCAACGACTGTTTAACGTTTTCCGAAGAACTACGGATATATCTAGATGCAGATTTACGGTATGGCCAATCGTGCGATGACTGATCAATGACTCACCCGGAAATCCACCAAAAGTCTAGAATCCGTAAAAGCATGTTACAAACGACATTCTCCACGAAGAAAGGCATATCAACGCGGGGCAAGATCCCTTAAACGCCGATCCTCCGACGTTATCTCCACTGGCGCCAAGGGGATTTAAGCTTATTTTGGGTGGGTTGACTGGGGTAGATGAGAACAACGACAACGAGACACCAATGCGATGAACAAGATATCACCCACAGAGCTAGGGTCATAGATCTTGCTGCAATAGTGTTGCGTTTGAGATCCCGTTTTCACCCGTAGATATGGGGGAGGCTGTGCAAGAGATCTCTCTTCAAGCTGACTGTTCATGTTGGTAGTAGGCCGTTTGGGGATATCGACAGTCAAGATCGGCAGTTAACGTCGCATCGTTTAAAACCGAGGCATTAACCCAACCCCGGCGAACCAATTCTCTGGTGCCAAGAACCACTACTACCAAATATTACACTCGTAAAAGAAGATCCCTTGCTAAACAATCCTAGGTAACGACACGAATAAGGTTAAATAAGGTTAGTCTTGCTGCAGGGTATAAGCAATCGACTGATTCAGTCCCGCTTCGGAGCATAGATTTACTTGCCGAGCCCTCCTCGCGTGACCAATGACAGCGTTTAAATGACACGCTACGGAGAAACAAGCTCTTGCTTCGGCAGCTAAACTTTACAAGGCGGGCCGGTGGAGATGTAAAGCTTGAAGAATTGGCATTTGGACCCTGATGAACCTCCGTACTTGGCGATAGAGATCACAGAGATTCATTCTTTTTTTATGTGAACTTGGGGTATTGAGAGGTACTGAAAAAGGTAGACAGAGGGGAGATGAGAGCAATGGATCGTTACATCACTCTCGGTGTCATCGTGAGAAATGACGTACAAGGCACATCCCAACCATCATCACCACGGAAAAGCACAACCTTCTCAAAGAAAAAGATGCAACACTTTCCCCTCACTTTTATCGTCTTGGCAACTCCACATCATACACACTCATGATCAAAAGAATGTCACAAACGACCCCAACCCCCAGTTGATAGTCAGTGCTTACCCTGTTTTCCTCGTTACCCCACGGGGAAGCCCAGTGGAGTGAGTGTCCATCCAACGGTTGACGATCCTGTCCATTCACAGGGACTGTTTTCTCGGATAGAACAGCGATGACTTGATGACCTGAAGAATTATTTAAAGCCTCGTTCCCCGCCTCAAGAGAGAGAGAGGTACAGACACTCGCGTTCTCGCTTACTCGTTTGTTATCATCATCAAGCTTCTGCTATAACCTTTTTACCTTTTAAATCGAATGGGCTGGAATACTCATGCGTCGGGCACCAATGATCCGCCTGAGGTGCGGAACTGGCGAATCCACCTGATTGCCACGGTGGCTTCCATGTCCGCCCTCGCCAGTAAGTCACCTCAGTGTACCATACAGTTATGATACTGACTGGCGCAGTTGGATATGACACTTCTGTTATCGGAGGTACTATGGCATTGACCTCTTTCATTAGAGACTTTGGCCTAGAATTCGTCGAAAAGACACAGCGCGACACCATCCAGGGAAACATTGTATCCACCTTTCAGGTACCCTTCCCTCTCCTCCCATCTACTACTCATACTGACAACATCCAGGCTGGCTGTTTCTTCGGTGCCCTGTGCACATTCCCCATCGCTGAGAAATGGGGTCGTAGAAAGACCATCATGGGCGCAGCCCTAGTCTTCCTCCTAGGCGGCGCTCTCATGACCGCCGCAAACGGTAATCTCAACATGATTTACGCCGGCCGGGCCGTAGCAGGTCTTGGTCTCGGCGCTTCATCTCTCACGGTCCCTGTCTACATCAGCGAAACTGCACCGCCGTCTATCCGTGGTAGACTTGTCGGTATTTTCGAAATTGCGTCGCAGGGCGGTGGTATGCTTGGTTTCTGGATCAACTATGCTACCGATCGTACCATCGACGTGAATACTAAGACGCAGTGGATTGTTCCGCTGGGTCTTCAGCTTCTTCCTGGTGCGGGACTTGCGTTGGGTATGCTTTGGTGTCCTGAATCCCCGCGTTGGTTGGCGCGTGGTGACCACTTTGAAGCTGCTGAGAAGATCCTCTCGCAGATTCGTGGTCTGCCGATTGATCATGAGTACGTCCGTCGAGAGATGGGCGATATTCGCGCGCAGGTTGAAGAACGCAGTACCAACAAGATGAGCAAAGGACAGCAGTTCAAGAAGCTTTTCCAAAAGGGCGTTCGCAACCGTATGGGTATTGGTATGGCGCTCATGTTTCTGCAGAGTTTCACTGGTGTCAACATCATCACTTACTACGCTCCTCGTATTTTTGAGAGTCTTGGGATTGTTGGTACTTCCACCAAGCTCTTCTCCACTGGCTTTTATGGTATCTCCAAGACACTTGGTATGGTGCTGTTTACCTTTTGGGTTGTGGAAAAGGTTGGTCGAAGAAAGGGTCTTATTTGGGGTGCTGCCTTGGGCTGTATTCCCATGCTCTATATCGGCGGGTATGTCATGAGATCTGACCCTGCTGCTGCGGCTGCTTCGGGTGTCGTTAATCGCGATGGATGGGGATACTTGGCGATTGTTTGTGTGTACATCAACGCCATCATCATCTGCGCGACATGGCAGGGAATCACATGGACATACGCCTCCGAGATTTTCCCTCTGGACATTCGCATGCTCTGTGTCGCCATCACCACAGCAGACACATGGCTCGGCTCCTTCATTATCGCCCGCTCAACACCATACATGATTTCCGACCTTGGATACGGCGCATACTTTTTCTTCGGCTCAATTTTAGTACTGATGGGAATATGGTCCCTCTTCTTCGTGCCCGAAACAAAAGGTGAGTCTTCCAGGAATAATCTTCACGTGCTCAATGCTGACTCATTCAGGTGTTACCCTGGAAGACATGGACGCGCTATTCGCACAGCCAGTGTACAAGACAGTCTGGGCCCAAATGCGCGGCAAACCTGTTCTGGAAGCGGCTCATCGATCCGACTCGCCGTTTGACGAGGACGATGAAAAGGCCCGCGAGCTGAGGATACCTTAGCGGGTTTCTTTTGCAGCTGTGACATGCTTGTCTTTAGATAACGAAATGCGAAACTAGACGTTATCGGCTGTAACTTGTGCTTATCTACGTGGTGTGACTGATCTGACTGTGCCTTCTTCCAGAAGGACTCTAGCTTTTGCTGACCGAGGTACCCGATAATGGCCAAGAATTAAGTGATGACAGCAGGGACGGGTAACAAGCCTATCCATGTCTCTGATCAGAAGCATTCTTATTTCGACCACAGCATCAATTACCCTGTAGATTGAACACTCTTTTGCTCTCATTTTATTAACCTCATTTTCTTTACGTATTATTATCCATCTGACCACGTTTCCCCAGACCTCGGAAGTCTTCCCCAGATCGACACGTCCTTACTTCAATTTCTCTTAGTCACAAATTGTGGCTGTTTGCAACACAAAAGATCCTTTCGCTCGTGCGGCCGCCTGCCAAGAAACAGCAGGATTTAATAGAGACAATCTGATTGGTCGGGGGTGTTGGAGATAACCGCTGGTCATTCCCTGGAACGGTATCACTGCCAAGAGCAGCGGTTGTTTCTTGGCGCGAGGGTGGTTGGCTGGTTCGCAACTTTGTGAGAGTTGGCCAAGAGATAAGAACAATTCAAGAAGGCGATGAATGTCTTGGAGTGTGTAGTAACTAAATTTGGAGGCCTTGGAGGCGAATGGAATGATCTTTTGTTCTTGGAGAAGCCATCCCATCTCGGTGTCGACCGAGACATGTGAGACCCCGAGGGCTATAGTGGGTGGTTGTAGGGGGGTTACAGTGAACGCAGCGCTGGAACACCTACTGCATTAGGTATGACTCAGACCAAATAGGCTTTTTCTAATTAAACACAGACTTAATCCACCCACTCACTGAACGCAGTCACTAAATGAAGTCAACGGACAGTTGCTCCGTCATTTTACTATACTTCACGTAATAAATTCCACTCTTGACCCGCAATCCCCAGGTTTATCCTCTACTTTATCTTGAGTTTATCGCTTTTCGCGGCAATCTGGGTCTATGGAGATAAGCAGGGCTGGCAAGCATTGTATTGTATCCGTAGCGTGTTCATTGAGGCGATATTGATACCATGACAGTGACAGAATGAATGAGCTGAATGGAGGCAATTCCGAGTGGTCTCACAAGCCAAGAACGAAAGATTTTCTCCTTCCCTTTTTGTCTGTCCAATTTTAGCGTCTACAGTACAGTCTTCACTGTAGTATAGCCCCCTTCCAAGACGCCGGGTTTTTGACAGCTTTGTTCGCCAAGCTGGGGCCAAATTGGAGGCGACTCTTGGGGTAAACTAGTTGCCTCGTCCGCTTAGCCAAGGAGACTGATACAACATTGCAATCAAACGTCCCCGATGACAAGATATCCTCCCATTTAACCAGTCATGATTGCTCGCCACTACGCCTATCAGAACTCAAACAATTAGCCAACTCGTCATGTCGGATCACCATCAGCTCGTGATAGCGTTTTAAGCTTGTCTTTTAGCTCGGCGACGATCCGTCACACTGAGTATCTTAACCTTACCCATACGGTAGAGTATGACATGGGGGGCGCCAAGACGCATCCCATCCATCCAACGATCCGATCTTTTTCACCTTCCGAACGTGGTATCATGTCCGTTGCGACAGGCGAGACAGTTGGGAATGCATCACGCGTTACCCCCGGTTTCCAGCTTGATTCCCATCCATTAAGATTGAAGCACCTACCAATAAGATTGAAGCCCATTGATGAGCGATCAAGGGGACCCGCTGACAAGTGCGGGGATGAAACCAATCACTCTCATACCTCCAAACCTGGGGAAGACACGCCGACACGGTAGAGGTTAGGATGAGGCACAGCTTGCTTTATTTATACGTCCAGCAGAATGACTCCATTGGGAGACCAATCTCAATGGTACAGTACATCAATTGGTAATCCTCGGACCAGTTATCCAATCCCTGCTGTCTCGAATCCTACACACTCTTCCCCCCATCTAGAACCACTTTCTTACTCTTGGCCACTTCTTTGGAGACATCCCGATGCAATAGATGCTTATCGCGCCTTGGCACAAAGAAAAGCCAAGCCAACCCAAGCAAAAAAGGGTGTCCTTCAATGGCCATCTCCTGCCGTTTTTGCCATCGCGCTCTTTCGCACCGCAAGACATAAAAACTGTCCCCTCGCGCTCCCCTCCTCGCGTCTGCTCTTTTCTCCCCAGGTCTCATTCTCTTCCTCCCAATTTACTCGTACCTGACTTGAGAGACATACACAATGACGTCCAAGGAGGAAAAGGTCGACATTGGCGCCCACACGCCTCCGTCGCACGACCACGCGCACGGCCACTCAAAGGATGTCTTCACCGGCGACATCGAGGGCGTTCGCGATGATTATCGCGAGGAGGACTTCATGACCCGTAACGGTCTGAACCTCAAGTCCTTCCAGCGCCGTATGTTTCCCTCTCCCCCAATCCCCATTGTTTCTCCCCCCAATTAACATGCCTAGGTGACTACGGTACTGGCGCCGTCGAACTCGATCGCTCCATGAAGAAGCGTCACTTGCACATGATCGCCATCGGAGGTTCCATCGGTGCTGGTTTCTTCGTCGGTTCCGGTGGTGCCCTTACAAAGGGTGGTCCCGGTTCTGTGCTCATCTGCTTCGCTATCGCTGGTATCATGATCTTCAACGTCGTTCACGCTCTGGGTGAACTTGCTGTCATGTACCCTGTCTCTGGTGGTTTCTATACCTACTCTACTCGCTTCATTGATCCTTCCTGGGGTTTCGCCATGGGTTGGAACTACGTAAGTCCTGTCCCCTCAATTGCTTCAATTGCGCGCATACTAATTGAGTCAGGTCTTCCAATGGGTCATCGTCCTTCCGCTCGAGTTAACAGTCGTATCCTTCACCGTGCAATACTGGAATCCCAACATCAACGAAGCAGTATGGATTACCGTCTTCTGGTTATTCATCATCTTAATCAACATCTTCGGTACATTGGGTTACGCAGAGGAAGAGTTTTGGAGTTCATGCTTCAAACTAGCCGCCATCATCATCTTCATGATCGTCGCTGTCGTTCTCATCTGCGGTGGCGGTCCCTCTGATGGTAAATTCAACACCTACCAGGGTGGCAAGCTCTGGCAGAACCCCGGTGCCTTCCAGAACGGTGTTCGTGGTTTCTGCAGTGTTTTCGTTACTGCTGCTTTCTCTTTTGCTGGTACTGAACTTGTTGGTCTTGCTGCTGCTGAGTCGCGCAACCCTGCCAAGGCTCTTCCTGGTGCTATTAAGCAGGTCTTCTGGCGTATCACCCTGTACGGGTTCCCCTCCAGTCATTTTTGCACCATTTACTAACTATCGCAGGTTCTACATCGTCGGTCTTACGCTCGTCGGCCTCCTCGTCAGCTCCACCGATGACCGTCTCCTCAACAGTGCCAACCCATACAAGGATGGTACTTCCCCCTTCGTCTTGGCTGCTCTTGACGCCGGTCTCAAGGGATACGACTCCTTCATGAACCTTGTCATTTGCGTTTCAGTCGTCTCTATCGGTGTCTCTTGTGTCTACGGTGGCTCTCGTACTCTTACCGCTCTCGCTGAGCAGGATTACGCTCCCAAGATCTTTACTTACATCGATCGCTCTGGTCGACCTCTCATTTCCGTCCTCTTCAACCTCGCCTGGGGTGGTCTTGCCTATATTGTCCTCGCCTCTTCCGGTGGTCTTATCTTTGACTGGCTTCTTGCCGTCTCTGCCCTTGCTGCTCTCTTCACCTGGGGCTCCATCTGCGCTGTAAGCTCACACCTACCACTCATTGTCTTTACAAATACTAACATGCTCAGGCTCACATTCGTTTCCGCTCTGCCTGGAAGCGTCAAGGCCGCACTCTCGAGCAGATTCCCTTCCGCGCCGCCGGTGGTGTCATCGGATCCTGGATCGGACTCGGCCTCTGCTTCGCCATTCTCGGCTGCCAGCTCTACGTCGCTGTCTGCCCTCCTTTCAAGGAGGGATACGGTAACGCCGAGGACTTCTTCATGGCTTGTCTTGCCATTCCCGTCGTTCTCGTCTTCTGGATCATTGGTTACTTCTGGAAGCGACCTCAGTGGCTTACCGTTGACAAGATCGATCTTGACACCGGTCTCCGTGAGCATGACTGGGATGAGATCAACGCTTACCGCGCCAAGGTTGCTACCTGGCCTGCTTGGCGTAGAATGTTCCACAAGTTCATGTAAGAAGTCATTACTTTGAACTGAACTTTGTGAAAGGTTGTTATCTATACTGTACTTAATTCCTCATAGAGGATTACCGCTTATACCCCGTCAATATACTGGTTATCGTTTTACATCTGTTTTCCTCCTGTTATCGTGATTGCAAAAAAGTCTCGTTTGTTCACCACGGATTGCAAGTATCCTATCTAGGTAGGTAACAAAAGAAATGTCCTATAAGGCTTAGGCTACTAAAATGAAGTAGCCTAAAGGCTCTTCCAAAATAACATAAAGTGATCTACCTATTCCATAAAGGATAGAGAGGATACTTTGCTTTAAATGTTGGGCGCAATAGAGAAAAGCAGCCTATGTTATTGTAAGCTAGCATAGAGTCACTGAAGTGTTCCATTCTTCACAATCTCGGCCGCCTAACATTGTTGTGTTAGGGCGCCAGAAGACTTAATTGCTAAAATTATAAGAGCGTATTCAGCTGTGAAAGAGAGGTGATTGCTGTGTGGTTGATGGTAAAAGAAGAAAGGAACTGGATGGAAGCAACACAGCGTATTCTATGCCCAACTGAAACCTTAATATCAGAAGTAAATGGTGATACCAAAAACGAGTAGATACCCGGGCATCATGACTCCTTTGCCCACACATAACCTTTTTTTTTGCCCTGCCTATACATCGGGTTTAGGCCATCGTTGATAACAATGTTGATAACACTGTCACACACATCAGCCGAGGCGGTGGTGAGGGTTGAGGAGGGCACATGACTTGTCACGCGACCCGGATCAACTGAACTACCGAAAAGCTGGTCGTCATTTTTGACTTCAGGCAACCTCGACTCTAACTTTTGCTAACAGACACACAAACCTGCGTTGGCGATAATCAGAGTTTAGTTGATGCGGGCGACTTCAATGGCAACGAGCCTAGGTACGCTTCGGCCTACCCTGGAGGGTTCAACCTTGAATCATAAGGTTTAGGCACAGCATAAATGCCATTTTTTCCTTGCTTCGATCTATCTTTTATTCTCTTCCTTCCACCACCTCAGCAAACACCAACCTATCAATCTTTCTTTTATTCCCACACCTTGCTCCGTGGATCTCACAACAGTCGAGATGAGCGAAACTATGCCATCATCGCGTCCTTTCGAGGACGTTGAAAAGAGCGAACCGAAATGGAAGCCTCCATTCGAAATCAAGCCACTGCCACCTCCAGTGGATGCAGAAACGAGCGCATGGTTCGATCCAATGAAAGAGCCATTTCCTTTCCAGGACACCAAATCGAGCGAATCTGCATGGGAGTCTCCATTCGGAATTATCCCGATGCCCCCATTAGAGGCGGAAAGCGAATGGCCGAAGGCTTCAAACCCGCCTCCTCTATGGCCACCCGTCAACATGGCCAACCTCTTACCAAAGCTCCCTCCGCCAAGGGATGTTGTGAGTCCTCCCTTTCTCCCTCTATCCGCTGATCAAAGATACTAATCGTCAAAGGAATTTCGATTCGGTAGCCGAACCATTAAGGCCGATGGTGCCCCTCCCAGTTACATCCACGACAACGTTCTCCGACTCAAGATCCGTCACAACTTCTACGACCGATTAGTGCAGTCGCTCTTCTCGATTGCATCAAGATTGACAGGGTCTCTCTTACCCAAAAAATTTCCGGAATGGTTTCTCCCGGACGAAATCGTCCTCAAATCCGAAAAGGATGACTGGGAAGAAGAATTCGACAATGAGATCGTAGCCTACAACAAACTACGGCCCATCCAAGGAGACATCATTCCAAGGCTCTATGGCTGCACCAGCTACAACAACAGACGAGCAATCGTCCTCTCTGACGTCGGAGGATTCTGTCTAAATAACGCAGAAGGCGCTGTTTTGAGTAAAGAAGATCTAGAGCCCCTGTTCTACCAGTCTCTCAGATCTGTGAACGCATATGGAGTCGAACATGTTGATATCAAACTAGACAATTTCATGCTGGTCACGGACAATGGAAGAGACAAGATCGTCATAATCGACTTGGAAAAATCCGAGTTTGGGCGAACCGGGGAGGAGCTGCTTCCCTCGACTGAGTGCAACACGGACTGGCTTATGAGTCAGTACGAGTCGTATTTGAGAGGTTCAAAATCCCGTGGCATTGTATTGCCTAGTCGGCCTGTCAGGCTATGAGGATTGTTCGAGGGAGCTATTTGTTGTGGGCAAGAAACACCTGATAATCAGGTTTCCATCCCGAATTACACTTTTCAAGCACCATGACTCCGATGCTTACATATGACCTTTTCTTACTTTGCTACTTGCCCTAATATCAGGTTTTAGCTGTGCATAAAATACATTGCTTCTATCTGACCTTTTGCCTCTCCCTTCCACCCACACTAACATATCACAACAGCCGACCTTCACAACAGCCACCTTTGCTCTGGTGGGAGGAACTTGACCAGTCATAAGGAACTGCTGGTAGGAGGAAGAAGTCATGTCATTGCTTCGTTGCTAGCGTTGGAAAAGGGGAAATCGGTCAGAAGCTAGGCGTTATTTCACAATAAAATATACACTTTGGGGCAAGATACAGGCACTCGTGAAACAGCAACTCCGTGAATCGAATTACACTCCCCAGAACTCTACGAAAATACACTGGCTGGAAACCAGAGCTCTTAAAGATACCAACATAAACCAGGTGGAACTTGCAACCCGCTGGATACACTCTACCTGTCAGAGGGGGGCGTATGGAACAAGCTAGCGGACAGGCAATATCTAGGAGTCGACCTAGATAAACCCCACTGAATACCGTAGAGCCTCCTGAAGTTGACAAGACATGAGATACTGGAGTTACCGGTTGGTCTAGAGGCTAAGAGATAAGACTGGATACTAGCTACTGGATCTAATTGGAATAGCTAGATGCTGCTAGATAGAACTGGATATAGATATATGAACTGCAGTTTTAATACTTACGTATTTTTAAGATTTAGAAAAAACTAAACAGTAATAAACTTACAATTCTAAAGTAAAACTTGGAAACTGTAAATAAAACTGTAAGACTAAAAACCCTAGCGGACTCTGGCTTTGGACTATATGAAATGAGAGATGGCTAAGTTGGCTGTATATCTAACTGGGTATAGACGCTAGATGCTGATAGATAACTGGATAAGAAAATGACTAGCCCGGATACAGAAGCCTATTAACAAAATAACTTAGGTATATTTAGCCAGAAGGGCACATGATTAGATAATAAAATAGAATGAATAGATAGGTGTGTTCTCTGTGACTCAGACTAATGACTTTCTTTATGTTGACGAGTGATTTAACTCTCGCACGTGTAACCATAACCAAGCTCGGCACTTTAGTGCTATAAGGCTGTTGGTTAAAATGTAGTCGCTTTGATAAAACTCCGTGTTTATGGCCAAAGTCACCAGTACTTCTGACAGTAGCTACTGTCATGAGAGTCCTTTTTCGAATGGCGGATGATACAATGTCCGTGGACATTTATTCCTCCGAAAGGTGAGATCACTCCACTTACAAATAGAAATACAAGCAAGTAGCCTCAAAGACAAGGATTTAAGGTTCCTCAGTGCCTTTTAACTGAATCAAGCAATTGCAAGCGTCTCAACCATGTTGCTCCCCCGCACTACAACGGCGGTCTTTTCTTCCTCCGCCACTAACCCACGACAGTATGAGGCGTCGAGGCCTGGATTGGATGGATCAAACAAATGTTGAGCTGGGGGAATCCGGGGCCCCAGGAAATCACACATGGACAAGCTCTTCTCCTAGCCACGAGACTTGGCTATATAACATGCCAGACCACTCGCTCAATTCTTGGCCTCTTCAGAATCATCTCATCTCTACAAGTTCTTGACACTCCATCATGACTGCCTATTCCAAGCGTGGAAGCATTGAGCAAGACGAACAGGTCGAAATGTCTGTCGCTGAGAAGCCTGGAGTCCTCGTCGACCCAGAAGCGGATTACTCTGGTGCGGTAAAGAAGACGGATCCAGCCGAGATTCGACTTGTTCGCAAGTTGGACTTTCGCATCATGCCTACTCTTTGGGCAATGTACTTCCTCAACTACGTGCGTTCGATCACAACTGTTGCGGGACTATGCTGATGTTGGTAGCTTGATCGAAATGCTATTGCCCAGGCGCGATTGAACGGTCTCGAAGATCATCTTGGTCTCAAGGGAACACAGTACAACACGTGTATCTCGATCCTTTTCGTCGGGTATGATGAATGTCTCTTCCTTTCGTTGCCAAGATGCTAACTTGTGGGAAGCTACTTACTCATGCAGATCCCATCCAACATGCTCATCTCGTCGAAACGCGTCCGTCCCTCGCTGTACATGTCGATCTGCATGATGGGCTGGGCTATCGTATCAGCCTGCACCGCCCTTGTCAAAGACTACAAAGGTCTCGTCATCGTTCGATTCTTCCTCGGTGTCGCCGAAGCCCCCTTTTATCCCGGGGCCCTTTACCTACTGGCAATCTTCTATACAAGAAAGGAAATTGCTATGCGACTATCGATTTTATACTCTGGAAACATCTTCGCGACGTCCTTTTCCGGTTTGATTGCTGCGGCGACATTTAGCACGATTGATGGACACCACGGACTCAAAGGCTGGCAGTGGCTCTTTATCATTGAAGGTGTCTTGACCTTTGCAGTCGGCATTATTGGAATCTTCACTTTAGCTGACAGTCCCTTGACGACTCGATGGTTGACCGAAGAAGAACGACAGCTTGCACATGATCGAATGCTGCGCGATACGGTTGGTCTGGAGGAGAGTAAAGGAACTCGAGCTGGATTCTTCCAGGCCATCCGTGATCCTCGCCTGTGGCTCTTCTGCTTTATCCAGAACATGCATCTTTCTGCTTGTTCATTCAACAACTTCTTCCCTACTGTTGTCGGCTCCCTCGGCTTCAACAGCACCATCACTCTGGTTCTGACTTGCCCGCCCTACCTTGTGTCTGGTTTCTTTGGATACCTCGCAGGATGGTCATCCGGTCGATTCAATGAGCGAACTTGGCATATCACCGCCTGTATGGGAATGGCACTCGTTGGATACATCATCTCCTGTGTTACGCTCAACACGCCTGCCCGATACATTGCTTGTTTCCTGTTCGCCAGTGGCGCATATGCAGTCAACTCCATGATCCTTGGCTGGGTTTCCGCGACTCTTGGCTCGACGGCTGAGAAGAAGTCGGTCAGCTTGTCAATCGTCAACGTCATCGCCAACGCATCGTACATCTACACTGCATATCTGTACCCTAAATCTGACGGCCCACGATATCTGATCGGAATGGCAAGCAATGCTGGATTTGCAACTATGTGTATTGCGGGTGTTTGGGCTATGAAGGTGTGGCTTGTTAAGAGTAACAAGAAGCTTGATCGGGAAGGAAACACGAGTGCTACACGATACGCTTACTAGAGTCTGGCCTGACCCTGTCTGTCAGACATGGTGATTGAGTTCGTAGTGTATGATTATTCTTGCCTTGCTTATTTAGGTACCCTAGAAACTCATGAGATTGGGAACGCGCTGTGGATACATCTTTTGGTGTAAGAGGGCTTTTTTAGCGCTCTTATCAAATCCTTATCCTAATTTAGACCAATTATAGGCTAGAATTTAAGCAAACTGTGTCCACAGGGCGTTCCCAATCTCATGAGTTTCTACGGTAGTGGGATTCGGGATGAGGCTGAGTTTATGGCAGTGAGTTTTGGTGTTTGATGAGTAAACTCATCCCGCTCGGATATATCCCACCTTTGCCGAGTGGGATGAAGACATGATGGATTTCACAAAGGCGCAACTTTGACATTAATTAATACTGAAGATGTTATAAAATCATCTCTTCGCTCGCCTTCTCTTATTCAATCATCCTTTAGCCCATTCTAAATTATTTGTTCTGTCCATTTACCACTCTAAAAAAAAAAAAAACTCCATCATGATTCCGAACACACTCACAGCCACCATGTTAGACGACACGCTCTCTTATCTCATCGACGACATGATACTGAATAAATCAAGCTCTCTTATGCCAGAAGAGAACTTACAGCATTATAAAAATCACCTGAATCACCTTGAAACTGCTACCAAACTCGCTCTTCTCAAGGAATCTCTCTGCGTTCGGTCACCAGTACCACTTCTTCCAGAAAACATCCTTCAAAACATCGAAGCCATCCTCGGCCGCATGAGAGACCATAAACTTCTCACTCCCCTATCATCCCTCACTCCGGCTCAAACCTTCAAACATGAAGATTCCCGACAAACGAATATTCACCTTTGGAGAGGCGACATCACAACTCTCACCAACATAACCGCCATCACAAACGCAGCCAACAGCCAAGGCTTAGGCTGCTTCCAACCTACCCATCGCTGCATCGACAACATAATCCACTCAGAAGCCGGCCCTCGTCTCCGAGAAGAACGTTTCTGGCTTATGCAAAAACAACGGAGGGACCTTGAACCTGGCGACGTTCTCGTTACGGGTGGTCATGCGCTGTATGCTTCGTCGGTCATCCATACTGTTGGTCCACAGCTCAGTCGCGGTGCTTCGCCTACAGAAGTTCAAAGAGCTCAGCTCAAGAAGTGCTATGAAGGTATTCTTGGAGCTTTGGAAGGTTTACCTGTTGGTGAGGATGGAAAGAAGAGTGTCGCACTTTGTTGCATCTCTACAGGTCTTTTTGCTTTTCCGGCTGATCAAGCTGCGGAAATTGCTGTCTCGACTGTCATGTCGTGGTTGGAAAGTCATCCCGCTACCACGATTACGGATATCGTCTTCAACACGTTTACAGAATCGGACACCAATATCTACACAGCACTTCTAGGTCCCTCCCCGACCAAGATCTCACCTACTATCCAAGTTCCACCGCAAAGTTCAATCATGGTTGCCCGCGACTGGCTCCGCTCAGCAGACGCCGTCCTCGTAACCGCAGGCGCAGGCTTATCAGCAGGGGAAGGTCTAGACTACCATTCCAAAGCTCTGTTCAAGCAGCACTTCCCAGGTTTTCTCAAGTTTGGTCTCACGTCGCTGTACAGTGTGTTTGGATACGACGGCTGGCCTTCGGAGGAATATCGCTGGGGCTATTACTTCACACACTTGAACATGATAGCAAAGTGGTCAAATACACCTACCTATCAAACCCTGATTCCCTGGTTGAAAGAATTTGGACGAGATGCATTTGTCAGGACGTCGAATGCCGATGGATTGTTTCTTGCGAATGGTTGGCCGGAGACGCAACTTTCCACGCCACAGGGTTCATATGCTTATTTGCAGTGTTTGAATAACTGTCGAGTCGATGCTGTGGTACCTTCTGCACCTCTCGTCGCTGCTGCGCTGCCATTTATCGATCCAGTCAGTCAAAAATTAACTGACTCGAGTAAAATCCCACTCTGCAGATTCTGCGGCTCCAAGATGAGTATTTGCGTGCGCGCAGGGTCATGGTTCAATCCGTCTCCATACAAAAACGGCGAAACACAGTGGAAGGCGTGGATATCTCGAATTGCTAAAGAAAAGAAGAAGTTGGTTATTCTCGAGCTTGGTGTCGGGATGAATACTCCTGGTGTTCTTCGATGGCCGAATGAAGATCTCGTGGCTAGAAGTGGCGGAACGGTAAAGTTAATCCGTTTTGGTCTTGGCGCTGAGGCGATGGTTCCTTGGGAGCAAGAGGATCAAGGTCTGAGTACTTTTATCCAGGGCGATACTCAGCGCGCCATACCACTATTGTTAGAATAATCCGGAAATAGAGAATATTTATATAGATCAATTATCGACGTCATTATCGGAATACTGCCAGCCCTATAGGTTCATGTCAGTCATTTTCAATGTCACGCGTAAGAAAAGGAGGCGCATTGTCCGCCAAGAGTTGGTAGTGGATCTCACTTCCGGCGTGTCCGCGTGGCTGTACAGAATTATCTCCCGTCTCCGCCTGACTAGTCCTTTTATTTCTCCTACATCATCACTTTTCCACGCTTTGAAGCTCTCAACCTCTCGACAGGGTATCATAAAGTGATGGTTCTATTATAGCAAAAATGGGACTCGATGCCCTCACTAAGCTGGCTTACCATGCCGATAGGCTCGTTATAGCAAGCGATAAACTCGCTTCGAGAGGAGAAGCGGTCTACCAGAACCTCTCCAGAAAATGGTACCTCATCCATCCCAGTATCTTCCTTAGTATAGTGACTCATATATCTCAGGGACGATAGAAAAAGGCGTCAAGCAGAAGAAGCATGGCTCGCCGCCCACGCCGAAGAAATCCGCAAACGCAATGAATTCCTCTCTCTCATCTCCACAAAAATCACAGGGACATCATCCCAAGAAATGGCACCGTTAGTCTGCAACCCTTACGAAATGAATCGTGCCGTCTTTCTCATCACAACGCCCATCTCATTCGGGTTCGTTGAAGTTTCGCAGTCAAGTTATAAATTGCTCGCGAAACATGTGGGCATGAGTTTAAACAGCGTTAGTCATTGGGCTGTTTGTGTGATTGATCGCGCGTTGGGAGAATGTTATTGTTATGATCTTATGAGTGATCGCTTGGAGTTGACCATGTTGGGGAGGAATTATTTTAGGGCGAATATTATTGAAGAAGAGTTTATCAAGACGTGGAGTTCTTGTTATTATATTGGTGAGACGACAAAGACTCATGATGAGATTCAAGAGATTGGTAAGTCAACTCACACTCTCACAAATTCTATACTGACAACTGTAGGTCATCGGCATATTGGACAAAATCCTCGATATTCACTATTATCAAACAACTGTCAACATCTAGTCGACAGTCTTGTCAAGGAACTTTGTAACGGCATGGTTATCAGTCAGGCAAAGCTGGACGAGGAATTATCTCTAATCTCACCCAAGATTGCACGAGATTTACTGGTAGGGAAAATCAGATCCAAGATGGATTCTGGTGGTGAGAGTGAGGATAGTGCTTCGATAAAAGAGCATTTGGCCGCCTTTAAAAGATTAAATTGGGTTGATCGAAAGTTGTTAAAGTCATAGAGGAAGATGATACCCAGATTTAGATACATTATCAATTAATTAATACCGTTATTCACATCAAAGACGACTATCAGACATCTAGACTCAGTAGGCCACTGGCAGAAACACGATACTATGTCCTGGATTCAATCTAGTCCTGCGACTTGTTGACAGGCAATCGGGCACCGAGAGACGAACACGGAGTCTGATGAAATTCAGCACCATCTTCACGTAACATTATCCTCGAATAATCACAGTACTCATATAACATAGTTGGGTAACATGAATTAAATAGTCCTAAAGCCTAGTTGGCAACATGACAAGCCAAGCCCGTCCTATCACTAGACTACATAGGTCAATTTACAAAACCACCCCATGCAATCCAGCCGCTTAAATAAAGAGGGAACCGAAACCCAGCCTTCGCCAGGAGCAGCTGAGCTCTTTCTTCGATAGCAAAAAACATTTACTCGTTGTCGTGAACATCGACAACGGTCTTCTTCCACTGGCGGGCGGGAACCTTGCGCTTGAAGAGAATATCGATTTCTCGGTAAGATCGGTTCTTCATCTCAGGAAGCCAGATGTAGGCCATGGCCAGACAGAAGGCACCGGTACCGGCCCAAACGTAACCACACTTGCCACCGAGGTTGGCGCCCTAGAAGACGAGTTAGTATTTGTGAGAGAGGAGAGTTTGAGTGAGAAAGACTTACAGTGGGGTTAAGCATCCAACTGGAGAGGAAGATACAGGGGATGTTGACGAGGTAGTAACAACCACGTCCGATACCAGTGGTAAGAGGTCGAAGACGAATGGAGGAGGTCTCTCCGATGATGACCCAAGAAGCAGGGGCAGGTCCAAGGGTGAAGAGGACGGAGACGATAAGACCGAGAGCAGCCTGGGTGTTGGAGTTGATGGTAGATTTGACATCACCAACAGTAGCGGCAATACCAAGGGCAACAAGGAGAACAGTGTTACCAAGAGAACCCCAGAGGTAAATGCTTCGGCGACCAAAGTAGGATGTCAAGATCCAAGAAAGCATGACAAACACGGTCTGCAGAGCAGAGGTGATAAGACCCATGGCAAAAGCAGTCTTAGTGGGCATACCGGCCTGCTCGAAGAAAAAGACGGCCTGGTTGGCAATCAGGTTACCAGTCAAGTTCTGCGCAGCGTAAACGCAGCAAACAATGGCAGTACGGTAGAGATCAGTGCCACGGAAGAGCTCGAGAATGCTAGGCTCCTTGATAGTCTTCTCGAGATCAATGGTACGCTTCATCATAGCAATAGCCTCGTGGGTGTTGTCAACCTGTGTAGATCGTCCAAGACGGCGGACAGCCTTGGCAGCTTCTTCAAGACGGCCCTTGCGGACCAACCACCAAGGAGACTCAGGAGAGAGGAAGATAAGGATGGCGAGGGGAGTAGGGAACATCCACTGGAGAGCAATAGGGACTCGGAAAGCAGCCTGCTCATGAAGCTCATTGTAGTGGTACGCAACAGCACCGACAATAATAGCACCGATGGCCCAGAACATCTGAAGCATCTGTGTCGCGGGGGCACGAAGCTGCAGGGGCACGATCTCGGAACAGTAGGCGGGCGAGTTGGCGATGAAGATACCCCAGGGAATACCCTCGAGGAGCTGAGCGACCAGCATGACGGCCAGGGAGTCGGCGAAGTAGAAGATGAAGATGAAGGCGTTGAGGAGCATGAGACCGCCGATGGTAGCCCAGCGGTATCCGACGCGAGAAGTGATGGGACCGGCGATGGTGACACCGACGAGAGCGCCGACGGGACCACCGACTTGGAGAGCGGATTGCCAGGATGTTTCGATGACATATTTGCCCTTTTCTGTACTCCAGATACCGTATCTGTCGGCGAAAGCGGGGAGGGCGATGAAGTTACCGATGAGGAAGACACAGTAAGCCTCCATGATCTGCACGCCATTAGCAAGAGTCACATATCGACAGAATTGGGGGACTTACAATTGTGCAAGACATGTTGAAAGCCCAGAGAGAAGCAGCAGGGTAAGCTTTGACGGCCTCGAGAACAGTCATGTTATGCTCCAGGTTCTCAGCGTCGATAGCACCCTGCATATCGACGTTCAACTCCTTCTTGGCCTCGACATCGTAGGCGTGGTCGATGTGGGCCTCGTCGGCTTTGGCCTCTGAGATGCCAGCCTTGTTGTCCATGGGGTTGCTCATGTTTGCAATGGATTGAGGATGAGAGGGACAACTGGAGAGGGAATGCAACGGTGCGGGTTCAACACAATTTATAAGAGTCCCTCATGCAATGCGGATCCCTAGAAAAAACATAAGTACCACTAAGCCCGGATGAATGAGACGTAACATTTTTGCTACCGACTGGGGTAAAGTTAAGGGTTATTAGCTGAACTGGGATTAGCAAACTGGGGTATGCTAGAACAGTTTGATTTAGGCATCTGGGGTAAGGTTCCCTCGGGGCATTCAGTGTTAGACGCACCTATAAGGAGACGGGTCTCTAACCAACAGTGAAGACGTCGACCAGTTAGAGGCTTGTGTTCCCCGCGAGAGGTTGCTCCCCCGCAGATGAAGCCCCGGATCAAGCACACCACTACGGCGCGACTCCGGTCGGGGTCAATGCCCGCCTTGGGTCGGATGCATCCTGATCGGTCTTGATTTCCCCGTTTAGCTTCTCCAATTTGTTGTGATCTCGTGGTATCGACGGCCGAGAGGGAACGGGAAGTGGACATGGCGAGGCATCGGCTCGGCAAACAGTGGGAAATGGAAAACATGGAGAGGTCATATGACTCGGCTATCTCGGCGCCATTACGGGAATCAAATGTCGGGGTAAATTGGGTCAATCAATCTCCAATGTATACGGTTATCAACAAACTTCTGGAGAAAGCTGGGGAAAAGAAAAGAGCGGAGAGGCGAACCAATTGATCATCAACGGCTAAACGGCTTGCAAAATTGGAGGGTTGAACCCCATGGTCCAACAGAAACCTCTTGTCACCCCATTTTTCAGGTTGACCCACGTGAGACCAACAACAACCCTGGTCATATGAAAGAGCGGGAGGAGAAGGGAGAGCAGTTGGTTGGTGAGGGGACATGTTGGTTGGAGAGACAGCCCAGAAACAGTCTGGACCAAAATCTGTAACATCGACTCTTCAAAGCCGCTCCAATCCTCTCCCTCTCCGCTTAAATTAGCGGCACGGATTAATGCACCAATCGGGTCTTTGGCCGCTACCGGCATTCCTTGCCGTTGATCCCTCTGCAGTAATTAAAACATGCCTTTCCATTATTCCCATCAAACTCTCTGTAGTATTCGCGTGCCGTTTGAGGCGACGGTGATCTGATAGGAGCGTTTGAACGTGTCAACTGGACTGTCAACCAAAGAGCCGGGTAAATGCCTTGGTTGAAAGGGCGCTAGATGCTGACAGGATGATCGTTCAGCGGTCTAGCCGTTGAGCTCTAGACGAGGGATGGGGAAGCGGGCCTCGGGGTGTCAGAAGAATTGGCCCCTAGAGGCATAAGAGACGAAATAATTTGGTCACTTTATGCTAGCTTAGACTAGCACTTAGGCTACTTTATTATGGTAGCCTAAGCCTTGGGGGACATTTTTTCTGTTACCCACTTGGCGGGTAGGGTTGTCCCCCAGCTTTTTGTGAAAAGCAGGCTGAAAGGTTCATGACCACGTGTGAGTGTCGCATTAGTGAGATTTTACTTCTTTTTTAGTGTCGTTTGGATGTGATCTGGATGGAATCTGGACTGTCTTGGAGTCTTGGTGCAGATGGATCGGCTTGGTATTGCTACCCTGAAGTGTAACCGTGTCTGCGCATGCCCACGTTTTCTGTGTTCCGGGAGCTCCTTCATTGTTCCCAACTTTCTTGCTTCAAGCAATTCTTGTGATAAAACTTAACTTTCTGCAATTTTTTCTGTATTTTTATGGCTATATTGTGGCCAAATTGAATGCCTTGAGAACATGGACCATACCCAACCACAAATAATGGTTAACACGACGCGTCGCAATCACAAAAGAAGATGGCATTTGTTCACACAATCGCCACGCATCTACCGATTCTCGAGAATAAAACCCGCAATCTCCTCGCACTTGAAGCACCTTTGTCTCGACACGAATACAATAGCTGTGGCTTCATCCTACGAGGTATCTTGGCCTAGCCAAAAAGAAGATGTCGAGAACAAGCTTCCTTACGTCTTCAGTACTTCCAATGAGCTTCAAGTACAGAACTATAAAACTGTTTCCGTCATAAAATTGGCTAGTGAAATGCTCGGAAAGCGTCAGCGGCGTCGCGCTCTTCAGATTTACGGCAATTAAGATCGCAGATGAATAGCTCGTATTATTGCTGTCTTGGACGCTAATGACATTTACCAGACCTTACCTCGCTGGCGTTAGACAATTTCGTCACTGCCGTATCTGCGCTCGACGCCCGTCGGATTTCGCGCGCATCTGACTCGCCTCGGTCTTTGTTACCCCGAATCGCCGGCCCTACAAGCGCCACGAGACGCGACATGTTTGAGGGGTAGAGCATTCCAAAGTTTGGCCTCTTGTGTTCGATGCATACAAGTCCTGGTGGCTTGACGATGTACGCGCTACTATGCCGCCGCGATGTTGGCTTCGAGTCATACTGCGCCAGTTTGTCGCAATTCAAGAGGGCCACGGTGTATGTGCATGATAGTACCAGGAAAATGGCGCGGTCTATTCTGGTGAAAACTTATGCGACAAGACCGTCCCTGTTAAAATTGACCACACTCCATTAATTTGTCCTCCGACGCGTTCCGCGTATGTATCCACCCCCAGTTCTGGATGAAGTAGCGCCCTATAGCGATCCGAACTCAGGCCCACTTTCCAAGCAAGGCCATAATCGCTGTGCCGAGATATAACGAGACAAGCATAAAAGCTAGTCTCATCTTGTCATTCGTTCTTTGGGGATTAAAGATGAAATCGCGAGCCAGCATCTCTACAAACCCGGTATAGATCAAGATGCCTGCAGAGATAGAGTCAAGCACTCCAGAGACAACGTTGGCCGTAAATGAACCACTGTTGTAAGTCGTCCTCACCCCAAGTCCGATCGCGATTGCGATTGGCGTTGTAAGACCATAAGCCAGGCAGAGCGCCCACGGCATCCAACGCAGTCGATGGGGAAATGGTATAACGCTCAACCGAGCACCGATACCGAGACCTTCGAAGGATTGATGAAAGACTAGGACTGGATACAATATGCTGAACTCCTTGCCCACCACACCTAGATTGAGACCAATGATGACACTGTGGAATAAGACGCCGAATTCGAGGATTAGAAAGGCTGCGATTTGTTGTTTGAAGGCTGACATAGCTTCTTCCGAGTCGCTGTCAAGGTTCTTGAGTTCCTCAATATCATCGAAAGACGCCCTGTCGCTTTTCTTGCTTGGCGGTGGATTGATGGGATCTTCTCGCCCGGATTGACTCGTAATCGTTCCCTCAACGTTGACCTCGTTAGACCCATATCTCGTACTAACATAATAATCCGCCGCAAAGTCCATGAGGAAAATGACCATCGCAGAGGTAAGAGCCAGCGCAGGCGGCCAGCTATACTCCGCCCAACCACCTGTCATACCGACACAACTCGCTGGGCCGATTTCATCATAGGCTGGGTCGAGGAGATGGATGAATGCTGTAGCGATGATGACTCCGGAACCGAAGTATCTGGCGAAGAGATATACATAGAGAGGAATCCTGATACGTCGAATTCTCGTTGCTAGGACGGGGAAGAATGTGACAGCTGTTGACACAACAAGGATGACGAATAGAGCGGAAACACGGACTCCTATGTGCCCATCGTAGTCGTTTTTGCTGGCGTTGAGATAGCAGATGACGTCACGAGCGTCTGTATCGTCGAGGTTGACATTGCCAGGGTTGAAAGAAGACATGATGGATGGACTCAAGATGTGATATAAACTGGACTGTTTCCTGCACCGTTTCCCAGGCGCCCAGCCTCTTTAAGAATTCCCAGGCGCATCTCCATTGCAAGTGAAACCCTTGTTCAATATCCATAGAGGTGGCCGAGTCTTCCGAGGTCAATAGATAACTCCAAGTAAAAGAGCCTATTGGAATACATGGAATCTGTCGTGACGCCGCAACGCGATTTTGCAACACCTCTTGCTTGTAAAAATCACGGGAAAACGGCATATAATATACGAGATAGATCGGAAATCGGCCTGAGTACCTTGATGGTTAACTTGATGGCATATTTTAACCCTCGTCTAGGCCGAGTTCAGTAAGCGCCTTCAAGACTACGCTCAAGCTCTTACTTCCGTTCGGTTTGGGACGATATCAGTTATCATAACATGTTTGGATATCTAGATAAATGGCCAAATCAGTCTGTTTAACAGAAAGTCCCCCAGTCGAGACTTAATGTCGTGCTTTTGCAACGCTAGGCACTTGCTAGGATGTTTTGAGATATCCTATTGGTTGCAGGACCTTATCAGAGCATGAGTCAAAACTCCTGCCCGTGTCATCTTAGAAAGACAATCGATTATAATTAAACGATATTGAAGATTATGTGTACACCAATGCTGCGTCTCAAGCATTAACCTGGTTAATAGCTATTGAGTAGAGAGAGTATGCCTAAGTCAATCGTAGTTCTGTACCCTGAAATTGTATTTCTCAATTCAACTTCCCGGTTTCTGCTAGCCTTAGACGAGAGCTGCGCCACTATCAGAGAAATTAACTTTAGTCCGGTCAAGTACATGCAGTAGTTTGGACTTACCTGGCCGCACGAAATAGGCTCATACAGAGGAGGATGATCTGCATCAGTACATGTTGGCACAACCTCGCAGACAGCATCTGGGTTAAAGCCTAGGAAGAAAGGCATGGCGTAACGAGATTCTTTTTGGCGATTGTAAACGCGGTGAACAGTCGATTTGAAACGGTTGTTAGATAACCTCTGTAAGAAGTCACCGATGTTGATGACCAGAGTTCCCTCTATAGGTCGAGCGTCCAGCCACTCGTCTTCCGCTGAAAGAACTTGCAGCCCACCGGACATATCCTGCCAGAGCAGAGTGACGCATTGAATGTCGGTGTGCGAGCCAATGCCAACGTCTATATCCTCAGTTTCGTCAGTTCCGGGGTAGTGAAGGTGCACTGCGTCGGCACCGGGGGTTGTGATGATGTTGTCAAAGTAGTCCTCGGGTAGCTCAAGAGCAAGGGCAAAAAGACGAATCAGCTTGCGCGCCAACTCTAGTCGCTTTTGATAGAGCTCGGTAAGGACAGGGCGGAATTTTGGGAGATGGCTTGTCCCATTCCAAACATAATCTATGGAATCAAAGTTGGAATTAATGTCATCCGCACAATCATGACTTGTATCGATACGAGTATCATATCGCATGGAGAAAGTTTCTTTGTTGTCTGTAAGATGTAGTGAGTAACCTAGAAAGAAAAAATGAAGTTGGTTTCCTTTACCTTTGGTTTCGTTGTTGTTGATTTGTGTGCTTCCAACACCATGGTAACCACAGAACTTCCCCGCCTTTGTGAAAGCGACCCGATCCTTGTCTTCTTGCGGCTGGTTAAAGAAATGCTTGATCTGTTCGAGAGCCTCCTCGATCAAGTCCTGTGGAATGCCGTGGTTGGAAACGTAGAAAAATCCCGTATTCTCAGCGGCCGCTTTAATTTTGATGGCGAGGGCTTTGCGCGCTGTCACGTCGCCATCCAGGGAAGTTAAGTCAATGATGGGCATCTCATCGAGAGTTGGAGTACGTGGCTTGCCGCATCGCACGCGACGGGAGACAGGCCCATCTGGAGTCAACAGCTGCACTGTTGTGAACTCGGCAGTTGGAGCTGTAGTCTCAATTGTTGTAGTAGCCATGCTTGTTGATTTCAGTTGTCAGAAATGTTTAAGTCCTTGGTAAGATGATGACGGTAATATTGTTGATGTCGTGGTTGTTACAGATGATGGTCCAAAGTGGGAGAGACTAATGGCGAATAGCGGGGAGGGTTGCCACGACAGCTGTTCTGTTGTCTAGTAATTGTTGGAAAGGCGTTATGAATATCTACAATGGAAGTAATCGCTTAATATAGAATGATAGGCAAGGTCTGTGGCACCATCGAGCCGTACGAGCCGAGCAAGACTTGATGTTACCTCTGAAACAGACTCAGGCCGGAGATCGGCGGAGTTGAGGGGCTATCTCTTATCGGTGGAAGTTTACCTATCTTTGGCTACGCGGGGATACTCCCCGAACCCATTTAGCGCAATCTACAATCTCCATCTAGATACTCACTACCAGACGAGATAACAGAGTTACTACCACTAACAAATCTGCGCGTGTTGATAACGATCCACAAATATGTTCCTTCTATTGTTACAACCCTGGCCAGGGGCGTCGGATATGGAAATCAATGGTGGAATATGTATTCTTATGGGTCCCATGTTATCAATTCTGGAGTCCGGGGAATCCAGAAGTCCTTTTCTTCGTGGTTCGAGCTTTACCTCTGTATCTTATAAATATGAATTCTAGCCCGCACTATCTACGGGACCAAGCTCAGCCCAAGGGTTTCCTTTCATAACACATCCTAAGAAGGAACATGACTTCCCTCGTATCCAAGGTCCACAATCGCTTGCTTGTCAAGAAGCAATTAGCAGACGGGACTACTCAACCAGCCGACTTTCTTGACAATGATTCTATCCGACCTACCCCCGTCAAGGACCGAACGTGGACTTCAATTACATACTCTGCTTTCTGGTTCGCTGCCACGGCAAATGTGAGCAACCTATACGCCGCTTCGACCGGCCAGTCCGCTGGTCTCAGTATGTGGGAGGCTCTGGGCTGCTCACTCGGTGGCCAGTTGCTCGCCGGTCTTCTTATGGCGCTGAATGGCCGAGCTGGCGCATTATACAGAATTCCGTTCCCCGTCGCTTGTAGGGCGAGCTTCGGGACATGGGGTGCGCTGTGGCCGACTTTTAATCGCGCCATCATGTCCATAGTCTGGAACGGAGTGACGTCCGTGCAGGGAGCCCAATGTTTATAGTAAGTTGGAATCTATTGACATTCTCACCAAGTCTGCGTTATTAGACCTTTGCTAACAGTAACCTCTACTATAGTGTTTTTCTTCATGCTATCTTTCCTTCCATTGCCAACATTCCCGACATAATGGGTTCCAAGTCTGCCCTTAACTCGGCTCAAATGCTTTGCTTCTTTCTCTACTGGCTTATCAATTGCGCCTTTTTGTTTGTCCCTGTACCGCGCATGAGGAAGCTAGTTCACATTAAAGTTGCTGTCTATTATGCGGCTACCATCGCATTCGTGGCGTGGACATTGTGCTTAGCGGGCAATATCCACAAGACCGTATCCGAACCTGCCACCGTCCACGGTTCGGAAAAGTCATGGATGATCCTCAAGTTCTTCTTCTTGGGACTTGCTAGTTGCGGTACCTTTATTACGAATGCATCTGACCTGCAACGATATGCCTCGAAACCCAATGATGTTATCGCTGGTCAGATATTCAGTTTCCCTATGTCTAACTTCTTGGTTGGAGTTTTTGGCAACTTGATTGCGGCTGCAAGTAAGAGTATCTTTGGCGAGGTCAGTACAAATGCTATTGAGGGTAGATTCCATGGCTAACTCTTGTGTTCTCAGGTCATCTGGAATCCTCTCACAACACTCGACATGTTGATGGAGGGTGATCGTTACACATCTGCTAATCGCGCAGGGTGTGCCTTGATCTCATTCGCTTATGTCTATTCTACTGTTTTCTCAGCTATCTTTGAGAATTCCATCCCGTGAGTTTAGTGCTTTTACAATGGTGATCTTTATCGGTCATTGCTGACATAATTACCCTCATAGTGCCGGAAATGATATAGCAGCTCTCATGCCCAAGTATATAACAGTGAAGCGTGGTTTCTTCATCTGCGCAGGTATGGATCGATCTCCTCTTCAGGTTAGAGAAGTAATGGTAGGGAACTCGTCGCTGATAGTGTTTCTATTTTTAGTTGTTTCATACGCAATCTGCCCGTGGTACTTGCTCTCATCTGCATTTGTCTTTATCAACTTCCTGAGCTCCTACCAGATCTTCCTCAGCGCTATCACTGGTATCCTGATCTGCGACTACTACCTCTTAAGGCGTGGTCTTTTCGACATTCCCATGCTCTACTCAGGCCATAAGGATATTACTTACCACTTCTTCCATGGCTTCAATCTTCGGGCTTTTTCAGTTTATTTGATTGCCATTGCACCCAACTTCTACGGATTCCTGTCCCAGATGGGTGTCAGCGCACCGCTGGGAATCCAAAGATTCTACTGTGTTGCATATCCTATCGGACTCTTCATAGCGTTTGGTGGCTTCTGGTTAGTGAATGTGCTCTTCCCTACTGAAAGTACCCTCAAGCTCTCAGGATGGCATGAGCCCAAGGACTTTGTTGAAGATGAAGATAATACTTTTGTCAACGTTGTTGTTAACTCATCTGGAGTACATTCTGATCAGGAGAAGGGAAGCCATGGCGATCTCATAATAAAGAAATATTGAGCGGTAGGAAGATGAGATATTTTATAGCATTAGCCTGGAACGGCGTAGTTGGAATCGAATTTAATTACTATGGACACACAGTGATTCCATCCCTAATACAAAGACTACAGGTAGAGGGTTTCTTATGGCCTCTTACATAAAGTGCTAGAATGCGACGCCGCCTCGGAGAAAGTGATATCAAGTCCGTTTTGCTCCCTTCCCGGAGCCTCGTCGAGAAAGAGCAACGCTAATTCCCTTTAGCCTGGGAAATTCCTGGGGGTCTGTGTTGAACCCTGTTCAAAACCAGTTTGGTGATTCTGCACTAGGGCAGCTAGCGGATCAGACACCAGCCCTGGTTCCTGAACTGGACCCCCGTTCTGCGAGAATTCCGGAAAGTCGGTGTCCTCATACAAATGGGCTGGGGGATCAACTGGCCGCCGTACTCCACTTTCATGCACCGGCACTGGCTGAGCTGGGGGTGCGATGCCATCTGTCATCTCAACCCTGTGGTTGAACAGTTGCTCTGTCTCATCACCTTCCCACCCTGTGTAGATGGTTTCGTGACAAAGAACAAGTCCTCCATAACGGCTCCTGGCAGCAGACTCACCAGCGGGTAAATCACTGTCGCTGCGAGACCTTTGCCGATATGCAGGGTCCTCAGCTGGACTAAAGTCGGGCTCACACGAATAGACGAATTTGCTTTTGCCAGTCTGGCTCTTATACTTGGCCACACCAATGAAGCCCAAAAACCATAGGGCTGAGAATGCCAATACGCACCACGAAATGAGCGGCACCGCCCACCAAGCGAGGGTTCTGGAGTCGAAAACCTTCGATGGCGGGATCCAACCTGTGATGATGGGGTAGAGATTGCCGACGAGGTAAAGGCAACCGCAAGAGATACTCAGCTTCGGATTCACAGACCCCTTTGTCATCTGGGCCCAGCTTCCTTTTACCGGCCCCTGATTCGGGACTTTATGGTGTCGAAGCGTCAGAGCTGGCTGTGTTGTAGGTGGACCTCGGAAATGCAGAATAAGGATGCCGAGGGCAAGGAAGAAGCCAAACCATGCCGACGTTAGATAAGCAATGAGCCCAGAAAGAACGGAGTAGGCATTGCTTGCTGAGGTGTTCCACGTGGCCAGGATGAGAACGATGCAGCTGGTAAAGTGGAGAACAAGGGCGCCGACGGGCGTCTTCTCCCGGTGGTTCGAAGGGTTGAAGAACTTGAAGAAGCGGACGCGAAATTTCCGGTTACCAGTAACCTTCTGTGAATTATAACGCTGCGCCTCAATGACACCCTGGTGCCCGCTCTCCACGGGTTGGTTCTGCGGTTTACGCTCTCCTCCTTCAAGCCACATGAGGAACCTGCCAAAACTGACGTCTCTGTTCATCGCGAAAAAGCTTGTGAAAGGCAGGAAGCCCTGCTTGGCAATCTCTTGCTTCATTCTTGCCGCAGTGTATGTCATGACAACAATATTGCCGAATGCATTGATGGCTAGGAATGCGTTGACAGCGCGCTTGATCTCGTGGCGCTTTGAGTCTGACTTGTTGTCAGGATCGAAGATGAGGTAGAAGAACTCCTGTGCCACGTTTGTGTTCTCTTGCACCCTTGGTGGGACGATTATCATCTGTGGTGGACATGGGTGAGTCCAAGATACCATGGGGAATTCGGAGAGAGCCAGTCTAGAGGTCTTACATAGCAGATGTTGACGGCCATATACAATACTGACACCAGGCCGACACCCCACCACATGGATCGAGGATAAGTTTTTCGGGGGTGCTTGATCTCTCCCAGAACCTTTTAATGGAGTTAGTCTTTTCTGTGATGTCTCAGGTCAAAGGGAAGTTGTAATTCACTCACATAATTTGGCTGATCGAAGCCTGAAAAGGCAAAGACTAGTCCAATAAGTTGGGAATATTTCTCGTGGGGTGACAGACTCTACTACTTACTGATTGATAGAAAGGCCTGCGCATAGGCCTTACCTCCACCTGAGGTGGCTATGGGGTCAGGTGCGTTGGCTTTGTCCCAGGCCCGAAGCCCTCTCAATCCGGATGGCCCCCCGGCAACTGCCCAAGTGGCGATAATCATGAAGATCAACATCAAGACCTTGATAAAGGCAAGGAGATTGTTGAGTAGGATACCACCACGACGAGAGAAGGCGTGGATCAAGCATGGAAATATGGCAATGACGATGGCGATGCCGCGAATGGTGCTTTCGCTGAGATCACCAACGTTCTTCTCCGGATTCGCAGCCTCCACGATACGCAGCGCGCATTGGATACAGTTACCAGCCATGTTTCCAATGCAAATGAAGCTGATGCCAAACAGGACACCGCTGAGCATCACTATCCCTTTCTTGTATCGCGGCCATGGGAAAACGTATTGGAGATAATGGAGGTCACCTCCCGATCGCGGAACTGACTGCTCGACACCGTCGATTACATATCGCGGTACATTCAGGCCATACTCGATGTAAACATGCGCTCCAGTGAGAGCATAGATGCAGCCACAGAGCCAGAAGAGAATGGCGATACCTGGACTTCGGACACCTTGCATCACTGTCTTGGGGCTATCGAAGATTCCGGTACCTGCTCAGCAGTCTTGTCTTAGCATTGTACTTCAAGATAACGTTGGTAATCTCCAGAATCTATGGGGTAACATACCTATCATTCGATTAATAACCAGGCTCATGACATCGATATTAGTAAGTCGAAAGGGCTCTGTTGGAGCCTCCGTGACGATGCGGTATTTGTTGATTGGCAAAATCACGAACTCATCCAAGAGACGTCTTTCATTAGGGTTGGCCTCTTTAACAGGCTGAAGGGAGTGACCGCTATCTTCAGTAGACTGTGTGGTAGCCATGGTTGGTCAAGTTGGGGAGGACTTCAACCAGTGGAGAGAATAAGAGGCGCGACTTGAGTATTCAAGTTAAATACTCTACAAGCATTGAGACCGCCAAAGTATTTAGGTCTCTTCATTAAGAGGACGCGCCATGTAATAAATACTTGACATTGAGCCGAACAGCCCAAATGAGGCGCACACCACAAAAGTCTAGTCAGGCTTGGCATCAGCCTGTGTCCCGCCCGGCAAGAGAGGGCTCGGCGCTCTCAAGACTGGATGTTGCTGGTCTTGACAGATGAGTATAACGCCACCAGTTGCCTTGTTTCAACTACGAGGCCTGCTGTGCTGGTGGGTAATGGAAGGTTTGTCCGTTTATTGAGGTAAATGTTGCGTAAGAGCGAGATGCATCGCCAGTGCGGCTGAACAGAGACATGCATGAAAGGCTCCCACTAGTCTATCGGATACATCTTCGACCAGCTCTCATATCAGGATTAAAGAAGTACTACCTGAAGAGGCTTGCATTCCAATAATGCAGCCACCACTTCTTTGGGCTCCCTCCGGGGCATCCGCTGTTTGCCTTGCCGCCAACCCCGCCCATGGCTCTCATGAACTCTTAGTACATTAACGGGTATTCGACCACTCCCCGCATCTTGTCTGTTGACTGCCCCTGCAAGTTCCCACAGGATCGACTGCACTGCCTCTACGGTACCCATTGAGTCGTTATGGCTGGTGTTATTCAACTTGGCGACGCGATCAAGTTCGCGGAGCTTGCCCGGACCGTCTGGGAACTAGGATGGTCGAAGGAGCACAATGCAAGTTAGTTCACCACTGAATCCTTCCCGTTTTCATATCGTCGAGGCAGCTAACCTCGAGAAGGTGAAAATTATCGCGAATTTGGTGCCGATGTCCGCACACTTCAAACAAGTCTAGAAGAGCTCGAGAAAGCCGTCAGCAGAGCCCAGGAGTCTCTTCGCAATCATGGCGCATGGGACACTGACAGGCTGGGTGGTGACCAGGATTCTTTGTTCGAAATCATTGGAGATTACAATATCACTCTGCTGGAATGCCAACACCTCCTCGAGGACAATCAGCGTTACGCTCAGACAACGGGCCCTATCAGAAACATAGGCTGGAACCTCAACATTATGCCTCAGGTCGAACATCTGAGAAGTCGAATCCAGATGCACACCTCTCGCATCCAGCATATCTTGAAGCCCTTCCAGATGTGAGACTATCCGCCTTCTAACTCTCGCAATCCTACGTTTAGTTTTGGTTCATTTTTTAACTCACCCTATTTCTACAGCGACTTGGTCACCAACATCCACAGAGACTTGGATCGGAGATTCCGGGCCATGCACAGGGATGTACAAGACGTCAAGAGGACAATGAACTCTTTGATAAGACACCAGAATCCTGACCTTGCAAGCAAAATCGAGCAGGAACTTGCAGAAGAGCTTTTGCCTGTCGAAATATCAGACTCGTTGTTGGGCAGGCTGGAGCAGATGCTAGACCGACGTCAGTCTATGAGGTTGCCGGAAATGGCTGACTGCTTTCTCATTCATCTAGGACGGGCTGCACAGCAACCTCAGCACGACTTGAACAGCTTCGCCAGGCGTGCCTATTTAAGTTCTTTGAGTGACCCAGCCACCAACGCGTGCAAAGGAAAACAACGCAGTGTCGCCGGGCGTGCATTGGGGCCTAACTACTTACCGTTTGCTAAATGCCAGCTACTAATGAATAGAATGAAGGGGCTTGATGAGCTGCAGAACCCTCGGAGGATGTCACATTGGCCTGGATATATCAGCAGCCTTGAGGAGGTAAGGCTCTCATGCATCTTCGTGTATGCTCGAACAATTGTGGTTAATGACATCAGGAATTGTCGGAAGAATACTCCCGGGTTCGGAATGGAATGATCGTACCTGGCACTTCGATGTTGACAGATGATATGCTCGCCTTTTGGCCAGAAGACGAACCCCGGACGGCTGCGGAACCGGTAGCGCCGGCGGCGGGAGATACCTGTTTGTTCCAAGGGTAACTTCCCTCTCTGATTTCATCTCTGCACCGATACCGAGCTGACGTCGCAGACCTTTGGCGACTCTATCGCCTGACATATCTCGGCGCGAGATGCATCTACTGCGACATCTGGGCTCAGATCGCCACTTCAAAATCATCGAGACTTTCGAGTCAAGCGCCCTGCCACCAACAATGGGTTCAAAGAATGTTGACTTCGACATTCGCTCCGCTGTCCTTATTCCATTGTACGCCGACCCGATGGGCCGTAGCAGGGCAAATCGGTCATTGGAGATCATAATCGAGGAGAATAATTCACAGCACCGCTACGTCTTCCTTTCTTTGCAAGATGTCTTGGCATTCCAGGCGGCTGTAACAGGTTTTAAGGTTGTGGACGGCTACATGGAGTGAGTCTTCTCTTTCTTATTGTATACATGCCCGAAGCCTGCATACTCGCAGACCTAGCTAACTCGCCAGAATTCACGCAATAGCAAAGTTCATTGTACACGGACAAGAACCTCCAGAGGACGTAACTTTACAGCTGTGGATACCAAGAGGATGGACCGACACAGATGACACGGCGATCAACACACCAGCCAGTGGAAATCAAAGCCGCTCCGATAGCATTTCTTCGCACCATTCCACCACCACAAATTCCTCTCGTATGAGCCACAAAAGCCTAGACTCCCAACATAGTGTCACAGTTAGCGTGGGTGGTAGCAGCGTTGGCACAGGCTACGGCACAATCCGTCGACCTCCTCGCAGCCCACTTCTGGTGCTGTTCACTGGACCGAAGGGACCCGAGGCCAGACGATCCATCGTGGCCATCACGCTCGATAAGTGGACGGACACCCAACGAGATAAATGCAAGTGCCTGCAGTTTCCGGAATGCCCCATCACGGCCATAGGAAGCAGTCGTGCACTGATAGATGCTCGCAGGCTTATTGGCGAGAAGTGGGACCTTTTACCACTCGCGGCGTCGCGTAGGGACGAGCAGTATCAATGGTTAGGACTTATTCGCGTCAGCATCTGGTTCCCTGCTCCAGACTTGCGAAAAAGATTTGGGGGTGGACCTTGTCGATGTCCCAAGGAGACTGAGGGGGAGCTTGAGTTGTGCCATATGCAGGGGCACCAGGGTCTCTTCGGGGTCGTGAGGGATTTTTACCGGAGGCTGTTGATACAATATCATGAGCAGACTGACAACCTAGTGGACGTGGTGAATGGTCCCCCTTACGGATGACTTCCTTGTTAGTTAATTGATATTTCTTCACTTTGATGTTCTGAACGCTATCTTAAAGAGCTGATATATTTCAATTTGTCGGAAATCCCGAAATTGTCGTTGACCTTTACCGAGGCAATGGTGCAAGCAACAATTAAGAAGTACCGAGCAGCATAGTAATGACGTATGACATACCTTCAGCCCAGAACCATGGAAGCGAGGTTCTTGGAGTGCTTACCATTACGAATGCCGTTGGTATCGATGAAGTGATCTACAGGGCTGGACATGAATAAGAGTCTATAACACTCCGTCAACAAGTGAGATACTTGGAATATAATTCATTCCAGATCGGGATGCTCTAAATTTGGGCAGTCTTGGCTATGACAAGATATAAACATTGAGAGGAATTAGAAATTGAAGCAGCTGGAGTTACCTCTTAGCACTGAGGAGATATGACAACCTGATCCCCATTATCAAGACTACAGTATTGGTATGTAGTCACTGCTGGTTCTCTGAATCAGGAACTAGATTCAAAAGTTGACAGTTAGAATAATATCAAGTGAGCTTTGCTCGTATTACAGATCTACCTCAAGGCGGGAGGCGCGAGTTCAGAGCAGCGCAGGCGGGTGTCAGAAGAATTGTCCTCTAAGGCTTAGGCTACAGAAATAAAGTAGCCTGAAAGCTAGCCTAAGCTAACATAAGGTGATCAAATTATTTCGTCTCCTATGCTCTCAAGGGCCAATTGTTATGACACCCTGAGGCAGAGGTATCAACTTGTTGGCAGAGTCGCCACATGCACTTTCAGAGCCTGATTGAAGCGGACCAACTTTGGTCCGCAATGGTACTTCTGTATAGGCATTTACGATATTCGGACAAAAGGTAAGCTGAATGTGCAATGCAAAAGGTCATTCGGTGAAGCCACTTAACGCCATGCATAGAGTATTGGATAATTCTTCCGTATTTCTCGCAATAAGCTTACCAATGTGCAAGTCTTATCGCAGCCGAGTTTCAAGGTTGCTGCCCTCGGGTGGTCACTAAAAAGACGCCCCCAACTTCATATCCCTCAGGAATTCTGTTCTCTGTTCAAACTATTCGCTCATTAAACTTCGTTTTGGACTACAGAATGTCAGACCAAGTTGGCGTGCAGATGGATGGGGTCTCGATCTCCCGAGACTCCGGCTATGCGGATAGTCTGAAGCAAGTTTTCGAGGGAATGGAAATTTACACGGGCGATGACAAGACAGAAATCGGAGAAGACTTTCAAGAGTCAACCAAGGGTGTTGAAGATTGGCCTCAACCAGCCTCGTCCTAGTAGGTATCTCTCCCCTCGCACGAAATAATATTAATATATCAGTATTGCGGAACAAGCCGAAAGGGCTAGAATTCGTCTTTTTTGCCGCGTTTGCGGTGAGAAGGGTGAGCCGGCTGATCTGGCTTTATGTAGCGGCTGCGGAGCACCGCATATGCCCGCACATAGGCGATGTCTCTACTCGTCGCCCATCCATCAGTTAAGCCCAGACGAACCAACCATGTATGGTAATGCCTGCGAGGAAATCGACTTCCAACAGTACATCTACACATCATCACTGTTGGACTCTCGATTCCTCAGCAAAGACAAGGCATCCCTCCACGTAGATGACCTGTGGTCTACCTGGTTTGGCGTTGCTCACGAGCAGACGGGCCATTTCCCCCAATTGAGCATCTATCCACGACTGCAGACTTTGGTTGACGTCGCCGCTGACAGGCCACCACGCCAGTATCCAAGTTTGATCTCATTTGTTGGCGATACTGGATCTGGCAAGAGTACACTCATCCGTGCTATCATTCGCATGTTGGCACCTCGCGCGCAGGACAGCTTTCAGGTCCCAGTACAAGGAACCGCAGGTGATGGATTCGACTCCACCAGCAGTGATGTGCATCTCTTTGTAGATCCTAACACTGGGTCAACTGAAGTTCCACGTTTCTTCGTTGGTAAGAATGTCTAGGAATGAACCTCTGGGAATATTCACTTACTAGTTACAGATTGCGAGGGCTTTTCGGGCACCGATACACCAGTTGCTCGTCAGCTGGTAATGGAGGCCGCGAAAGCACCAGTTTCCCGGGCTATGCAGGATGGTACTCTGCGGCCGGCTCCTGCCCCGGCGGTAGACCCTCTCGCAAGACACACAAGCTCAGCATCCATCCGAGTTGACCTACAATGGGGCAAAGTCCTGGCGCCGGTAGAAGCGCCATCAGCCCTTGGGCGAAAGCGACCGGGGCAAGTTGATCCTAAATCCAGAAGCATGGTAGTCAAAAATGTCTACCCAAGGCTTCTTTACGCATTCTCAGACGTATTTTGCTTTGTTACTAACAACTCAAGGTAAGTTACTGCCTATTCCTTTGGTATATATACTAACACGATCTCAGAGCATCGCAAAACATCCTGGAACAGATGTTCAGATGGGCCAAAGATGGCCATGAAAGAGCCCTGAACCAGAGAGTCAGACCAGCTCTCATCATTGTACTCAACAAGATGCCAATGGACTCACACAATATCTTATCGTCCATTGAGAACGCCACCAGGCAATTGCTCGAGAGCTTCCAAAAGTAAACGCGCTTTCAGGAACTCCAGCAAAAATGGAGAGCCAGGGGTCGAAACATTCAGAACGCAGAGGAACTCATTCGTTGTTACTATGACTCGTTTTCGGTGATATCCATACCCCAGCACACCCCAAGCTCACCTGCCGTAGTTCAGGTAATCTCAGACCAAGTAAGAAAGCTCTACAATGAGACCCTGGCAATGTCGGAGGACATTCGTCGGAAGGGCAAGTCATTGAATTTGGACCTTGATGTCTCCAGTCTGAATGCTTATCTTCATCGCTCTGTCATGGCTCTTGGGCGAGACTTCCACAGTGCGCTTGACTTCCACGAGCTATCGGATGGAGATTCAGCTTTACCTCGACGCTTCAGCGAGCATCTTTGTCAAGTCATGTTTAAGATGACAAAGCTCAGAAACTTCGATACGAGCCAGGCTGCGGGCGGGGAAGCTGACCTCGTGCTTCAAATGACTCCGTATATCGCAGCCTGCATTATTGCTCAGATTGACGATACAAAGGATCAAGGTGAGACACTCGAGACACTTGTAGATTACAGCACCTTAGCGCAATAGCTAACACCCGTGCAGAAGACATTCAGAAAAGCAAAGAAGCCCTCGTTGACGAAGCCCAGCGAGGGCTGAAACGGTTCCGCGAGCAGTTTTGGAGATGCGAAGCCAAAGACTCCAGTGGTCAACGCAGATGCAAGAACTATCGGCAGGGCCACGATAAAGGACATCAATTTGAAACCAGTACCAACACCCCTCTGAAGGGCTTGGATGTTTCTGTCGAGGACATCGAAGTTGGTCCTTATGAGTGCTCGTACGACCCCGTATGCTTTACAGATCAACTATGGGACGAGATCTTCAAGCTTCAGGACCTGTCCCACGCAATAGATAAGCTCGCTTCGGCTGCTACAAGTTGTGGTGTGACGGGCGCAACAACACAACGGACTTGCTTGTCCTGTCTGTCAAATACTCCGACAAACATGCTTCCTTGTAAGCCTCAGGAACATGGAGTTTGCGAGGACTGTATCGAGAGATGTAACCACTCCACGGGAGAGGAATCTCTTATACAGATGAGCTTTTGTCCGCTTGGGTGCTCTTTCACATGTACGCCATGGAGCATTCGTGTTAAACCGCGGACTGCCGGCGCTCGAATTTTGACACTAGATGGGTACGTTGCTTAATGGTCTCTACATGTTCAATTACTAATGGATTGATAGAGGTGGTATCCGGGGTATCATAGAACTCGTCATCTTGTCCAAGATTGAGAAAGAGGTTGGTCTCGGAATTCGCATCCAGGAGCTATTCGACCTTGTCATTGGCACTAGTACTGGTGAGTTATTGCATTGTCGTCCCTTGTCCTGGATGGGGCTAACAAAAGATTAGGTGGTCTTGTCGCACTTGGAGTCTTCGAGAGAAACTGGAACATGGGTCACGCTGAAAACATATTCTCGGACCTCTCTCGACAAGCGTTTTCGATTCGCAAAGCGCTAGCTGTCCCAGTGATCTCCAAATTCGCCGAGCCATTCTGCGATTTTAAGTACAAGAGCGCTGGTATCAACAACGCGTTGCAGAAGGCCTTCGAGGGCGACTACCTATTCGGCCAAACCAAGAACAGGCGCAAGTCTGGTGATCAGGTCAAGGTTGGCGTAGTCGCACAGGTTGAAGGTCGTAATCAGCCTTGCCTCATTGCGAACTACTCTCGAAACCCGATTGATAAACAGAAAGATGGAACAGAAGCTTGTAAGTCGTTCATGGCGGTACTCGATGGTATTTATTGATCCCATATCTAGATGATTGTCTCCAACGAGAGGATGAGCAGAGTAACGACTTCTTAACTTGGCAAGCGTAAGGATAACTTTTGAACCATCACCAACTATCGCACTAACACTCCTACATAGCGCCCGGGCCACCTCAGCTGCCCCAATTATGTTCAAGCCCTACATTCACCAACAGACTCAGAAGGTTTACATTGATGGCGCCGTTACCCGAAATAACCCTGTCAGGCTGGCATACGAGGAGGCAACACGAATCTGGAAATCGAGCAAGCCACCAGACATCATTGTCTCTGTCGGCACCGGAATCCTGGTTGGTGACGATGGATCCTTGATAGACAGCAAGAGTTCCCATATGGACACCTTCAAAGCATTTCTTCCTAAGGGCATCAAAAAGAAAGTCGAGACAGGTATGGACATGGTACAAGCGACACTTGACTGTCGTAGGGAGTGGCTGGACTTCAATAGCCACTTCCGTGGTAGGCTGAGAGACAACTGCCATCGTCTAGATGTTGGCCTCTTATCTAATCATCTTGGTCTTCTTTCTGACATGCCTTCTTGTGGCCACATTGCTTGTATCGCTTTATGGTACCACGCAGAGCTCACACTCCCTCATACGCGACACTGTTATATTGGATATGGATTGTGACACCACCGCAAAGGCCAATCTCTGGCTCCACCTCGCTATTAATATTATAGCCAAGGGCATCCTTGGATCATCCAACTTCTTTATGCAAGTTCTGGTTGCACCTACGAGAAGTGAAGTGGACTTGGCACACGCGCGTGGCCAGTGGGTCGAGATTGGCGTACATTCATTACGCAATTTCCGTATCCTACCTCGGTACAAGACTGTCCTATGGTTTCTATTCTCATTGAGCTCCGTACCGTTGCACCTCATTTTCAACGGCTGCATACTTGAGTCGAGGGCTTCCAATGGGTTTTGGACTCTTATAGTATCTGATGAGTTCACAAATGGGGCCCCATGGTCGATTCCTTCCGAACAACTGCGTTATCCCGACTTAACCCACGATACCACAGCACTAAACACTATATCAAGCATACAACAAAGCGCTTTGTCAAATAATAGCAGCTGGGAGACCCTCACCTGGGACCAATGCACGAGGCGGTATAATTCTGCCGACAACTTGATGCATGACCATCGCCATGTCATCATAGTGAGCAAGAACATCGATGGCACACCAATCACTAGATGGACCATGTCTGATATGCAGAATACAACCGGCTCCTATTCTGAAAACACGAAAACCTCATTGTCGGAGTCGTATGCCTTCCTGCATGTTGACTCCAACATCAGAGATTCCCAAATCACGGCAGATCATATCTACGAGGGGAGATGGGGTATTTATAGCAACATGTTCAACTTCACAAGCAGTAGCCTGAATCGGGGACCATCATACATGTCGACCTGGCACTATCTTCTTTCCGACGATGGCGTGATGGACTCGTCAGACCCAGACGATTACCCAGATAGTCGACGGATCAAGGTTTCACATTGTCTTTCTGAGAAACACAAGACATCTTGTCAGTTGGTCATATCCAACGGGCTCCTCTTGATTGTTTGCCTGATGTTCAGCCTCAAACTCATACTATGCATCATCAGTCTGATCAGTCTGAACAAGTCGAAAGATAGCGAACCCTTGACCACACCAGGAGATGCTATTGCTTCATTTATCTCGGCGCCGGATGCAGGTACGAAGGGAATGTGTACTCTGAGGTCTTGTCATTTTACAAATCCTTATATACACCAGGAGAACGAATCTTCCACGACCCATTTAGTGTCGAAAAACCCCCGACGTTGGCAAGGTCTGAAGGCTAGTTTGGGTGGCAGTATTACAATATCCATCTGGATTATATCATATATACCCATTGTCGGCGCGCTCACCCTTGTTGTCTGCATGTTTGTTCTAGCTCAGGGGACCAGGTCGATGTGAGTATCACTTCAATCCCACCTTATCTTAAACCAAAAACAATAGGGTTGACGGACTATCTAGTCAAGATACATATTTTCAGCATCATAACGGCAACGGGGCAGTCCCGTCATACGTGATAACAACGACATCATTAATGGGACTTACCGTCATCGCTAATATTCCACAACTCCTTCTTTCGATCTGTTATATGTCACTAAACGGGCTCATAACCCGGATGGTGGTTGAGTTTGAATGGTCTCGATACAGTACCGGCTTTCGTTCACTTCGAGTAACGAGCCCGTCAGGCAACCAGCGCTCTACATATCGGCTTCAGCTGCCCTATCGTTGGTCAATCCCGTTACTTTCCATTAGTGCGTTACTTCACTGGCTTTATTCCAATTGTCTCTATGTGAGTAATTATACATGTAAGTAATTAACTTGAGGATAACTAGAAAGCCTGTTAATTTCTTGTCTAGACAACAGTCCTAACGTGCCGTACGAAAATGTGGGGACAAGCCGTGGCTTACAGTACTCCAACGTCGCCATATTAATTGCTCTTATAGTGTCGATACTAACAGCATTCATTCCTTTCATTATTTCAGGACACCGGCTGCCACTGAATACGACCCATGGGGGATCTAACTCCATGGTCATCTCAGCTGCTTGCCACTGTGTACCGATCAAAACCACTACATTGATACCCAATTCAACAAGGGCTTCTATGGAGGCGATGCTTGTGATTGATAACAGCGAAAATATAGAGGATTTACAGACGAATGACAATCGCGTCGAAGCTCAGAGCTATAATGGTATGGAGTCAACAGTCTTGCATGCAATGTCGCTGGAAAAGGTCAAATGGGGAGAGGTTTCAAATGGAAGAGAAGATAATGTAGTTGGTCACTTAGCATTTGGATTAGAACAGCAGGGTATTATCATGCCAGTTGAATGGAAGTTGTATTACTGATTGTATATAGATAGTTACGTTAGGATTTAGGTTTTGGAGTATTAGGAAAAAATCGGATGGAAGTAACGTATTTTATGCACAGCCGAAACCCAATATTAGGGCAATTGGCAAAGCAAAAAAAGGTCCCGTGTGAGCATCGGAGTCATGGTGCTTGAAAAGTGTAATTCAAGATGGAAACCTTATTATCAGGGGGGGAGTATTAGGATGAGATAAGAAGGACGTGGTCGATTCAGGTATTCGTCGGGAGAAATGCTGCATATGGTCTTAATGAAGCGGGCGAAACTCCGACCGACTAACATGTCGTCAGCGAGGGAGATAAACTATGACACGTTTCTTTGCTGGGTTTCCTAGAAGCTCCAGTCAGCCTAAATTTCAATTTGCTGATCAAGGCAGATTTCTGAAGCCGAACCTGCAGCACAGCCTACCAATATCGACAGCGCGCCAGCACCGGACCTCCAATCAAGACGCCTATCTGTGACTTGCTGACTAGCCAGTTCCATTCAGGCGCAGTCACGTTTCTATATGCAGTTCACCTTCGCAGCCTGATCTGGCTCAACGTTTTCTTTTCCCCTCTCTTATCCAGCATCCAATCGACAAAATGGATCCTATTACCGCTTTTCAGGTTGCTGGTACCGTTATTACCTTTGTAGAGTTCGGTCGCAGTCTTCTCAATGACGCGCGAGAGGTTTACAGATCTCCTTCGGGAGCTACCTCCCGAGTTGTCAAGCTGACTAGTATTGCAAATGACCTCAAAAGCTCCCGAGACCATATAATGGAATCTCTAAATAGCAGCCCTGCGGCATCACCCACAAAATCCGATAAAACACTGGTCAAGATCTGTGAACGCTGTAATGGCATGGAGAACGAGCTGCAACAGGCTCTTGAAGGCTTACAAGCACGGGGTAAGACAAAGTTCGACTTCGCTAAAAGCAGTGTCGCTGTGGCTTTCAATTCGATGTGGTCACAGAGCAAGATCAATGACCTGGAGCGTCGTTTACGCGAAACGCAGTCGGAGGTAGCCATGGCAGTCCTCATGTCGTTATGGTAAGCCTCTGAGAGATGCATTAATAGACTCCGCTCACAGATGGTTAGGGAACATGAGAAGATACACGGCAAGCCTAGACAAGAGATGATGGAAGCTATTCTTGCAAGCGTCAACAAAACAGACCAGAAGGTTGACCAGCTTATGCAAGATCTTCTTGAGGCATCGTCTTATTCTAGCTCTAAAGGTGCAAGGAAGCGCAGCACACTCTTCAACGAACTCTGGCAGGCGGATTGGAAGCCAGACTTGGACACGATTGGCCGGTTCGAGAATGCCCCATCTAATGAGATGCTAGCACGTCTTATACAGCAGCATATAGTCAGAACCCTGAGGTTCGCCTCAATCGAATCAAGAGATGGGGCAATCTCAGAGACGTACAAATCGACATATAAGTGGATACTCGATCCCAACGGGTCAACGGGATTCGTGATCTGGATGGAGAAGGAAGAAGGCCTACTGTATTGGATTACAGGGAAGGCTGGATCTGGGAAGTCCACTCTGATGAAGTACCTCGTTCATCACGAATCAACGATGCTACACTTAGAGAAATGGGCTGGTGAACTGCCTCTTCTTTTCTCTCATTTTTACTTCTGGGATGCAACAACAGATGATTTGCAGCACTCTAAGGAAGGACTTATCAGAACGCTACTGTGGCAATGTCTCAGCGCCCGCCCTGATCTTGTCCAAAAGGTGGCCACTCGTCGTTGGGCTGCATACAATGCTCTTCGAGGTTGGGAGGGCCCTGTCCCCGTGTGGAGTTGGGGTGAGATAGAAGAGATCTTTCAGAATCTTGTTTCATTGAACAACTCCTCATTCAGACTTGTTTTGTTCATCGATGGTCTTGACGAGTTTGAAGGGGAGCCTGCCAACATGATCCAATGGATAAAGGATATTGTCGCAAACTTCGGCGTTAAGCTTTGTGTCGGAAGTCGCCCATGGTCTGCTTTTTCGGATGCATTCGAGCAGTATCCATCTCTGACTATGCAAACCCTGACGGCTCCAGACATCAAGATCTATATCGATGGGTACTTTACTACGAGTCGCGCTTTCAACGACTGGAAGTCTCTATCGCCTGCTGGGGCAGGGGCACTGCATCAAGGCCTAATTGAAAAGGCCGGCGGTGTCTTCCTTTGGGTCCACGTTGTTGTTAAAGAACTCATGTGTGCGCTAGAAAACGGACGGAACTTGCACGATCTGAGTACCATCGTTGATAGCTTGCCTACGGATATGATGGAACTCTATACCAAGATTTACAGCAGCGCAGAGGCGGGGGAGGCCAAAAGAGCCGCGCTATATTTCGCATTATTGAGAGCTGCTATTCATCGCCTCAAAAGCTACGAGCTCTGGTATATTGAGGAAAATACTCCTCTTGACGCAAATGATAAACCGGCTTGGATATCCATGCAAAGATTGATCAAGAGACGCCTCGACAGCTCTACGCGAGGTATGATTGAGGTTTCCGGAGATACAGAAGCGATTGGGGATGGGCACATCGAATTCCACCATAGAACCGCCAAAGAATGGCTGTCGCTCCCTGAGGTGGTGCCTCTTATATCAGCCCACTTACCTGAAGATTTCGATGCAAGACTGCTACTAATGAAGGGCTACCGTGCAAGAATAGCACAGGTATTGGAAGCAAATACGGAATACTCTGAAGAGAGTCACCCTACCAACTGGCATTCTTCCTCGACGGCACTATCTCGCATTCTTTATTACGCCTCACAGGTCGCAGAGTCTCCGCGGTTAGCCCCTGCTCTTATCGAAGAGCTAGAAATCGTGCGGGAAACTCTAAACAAAATAGCAGAGCTTTTCAAGGTCAGTGACGAAGAGAGGCGCCGAAACCTTCTGGGGAAATTAGACGAATTCAAGGCGAGTACGACAGACCGACCCCCGACCAGCTTGACCCTGCCGGCCCTGCCGGCCCGAGTGAGAAGTAAGGGGAAGGCCGAGCACTCAACAACTGACAGGATCAAAGCCGATCTATATGAGGCAGGTCACTGGTCTTTGGCTGAGGATATATTTAGGGACAGCGCTCAAAGTTGTTTCACGGTTCTGGCCGCCCAGTATGCTGTTTACCCTTACGTGATGGCTCAAGTAAAGGAAAGCCCGGGTCTCTTGGAAGAAAAAGACGATCGCATTTCCTTTCTTCATGGTGCAATCTTCGGTTCAGTATCACAGCGGCTCCTTTGGGGAGGGCCGGACCCTGTGAACTATCGATTACGACTGCGACTGATCGAGGCTCTGTTGGACTCCGGGGCATCTGTCAGGGGACGCCCGCATGCTCCACAAACGTTTGATGGTAATGGAGATCTCTACTACTTGGATACAATACAGCAGGCTGATGAGAAAATTCTACTTGATGTTGGGCCTAATGAGTATTGGAATGAGGTCAGCCGATTATTGAGAAAAAAGAGAAGAGGTGCTCGTTTCCGACAACTTTGGAAGGCAATGACGGACACGAACCTATAGATCTGCATTGTTTACGTGGACTTAGTTTGTGTACATATGCAATCGACCCTCATTACATGTCAAAAGCATGCTGGTTCAGATGTAAGAGGAAGCCCCAACAACTAGCCGTGAAACGGTAGGGAAATATCCCTTGGGACACTTGGTGACAACACGTCATTAAAATACATAAAAGAAAGCAGAGGTTCAGGTCAGGGCATTGGGTTTCCACCCGTCTGACTTTGCCCACAGCCCTTGATATCGTTCAAGATGGCTACATTTATCGCAACTCTACAGGGATAAGCAGAACTGCCCTTGCTCCTCGCGATTATCCACTTCCTTGTTAAATAGGGCAAGAATGACGTGGTACAAACACAATGCGACATATAGTGGGAGCTGGCCTCTCCCGAACCCATTGTGTGACATCAGACTACAATGTCTCAGCAGAATTCCACCATTAGCACTGGCTGCAGTCTTCTCCATAAGTTGAACTTAGTGCTTGGCTATCATGTCTTAAGACCTGAGTTCCAAGGAAGTTGCATCCGGCTTATGATCTTGGAGGTTTATCGTCGAATACTTCTTAACAAGATCCCCCAAACGTCGGTCCTTTATAGAAACGATACTGATCGGATGCTGAGATTGATCATGTTGCGCCCGGGCATTCTCGGTTGATCTATCCTCTTGTCTTCCAATTGTGGACTGCTGCAACACAACGAGGTCCTCCGGATCCATTTCACCTTGCAGGACTACTGACACCAAGTGCGTTAGGTAATAATATTTGCCCTGGACACTGACTCCTTTGGCTGCAATGGTCAGGATGCCACGGTTTTCTTGGACTTCTTGTTGCGATACTGGACCACGCAGCTGCTTCAGTGCCATGTAGGCCAGGATAGAGAGATATTGCGTCATGATTCGGTCTTGCATGTCGTATCCATGTCGAAGGTAAAACAGTAGCATGATACTTTCGAAGCCATTACAGGAATCTGTCAGAGCTTGGGTGACTTTTCTTTGCGCTACTGGCGCCAGCGTTGGGTTCTTCTGCGAAAGAAGAAACTCGCATACATTTATTATAAAGGTATGATATTGAAGACTGTGTTGTTAGCAAGTCGATGAGCAAAATGGGAATACGTAGGCAGGGTGTGATGAACTGAAGAAATGGACGTACTGGAGCTGTAGCTCAACTGGATATACAATATGAGAGGGCTGAAGCGAAGACGGCAAACTAGCAAACCAGTTTTGATAACGATCTAAAAGCCCCAACAACCCTTCAAACGAAACAGGTCCTTCACCGTTCTTCGCTTGGTAAAGGTGGGCGGATACCTGATTTGCGATCTGTAGCATATCACATCTAGCTTTGAATAGTCGAGCAAAGTCCAACGAGCTCACGACACGGGACCCTGGGTATCTCAAAACGACATCTCCGTACCATTCCGGGTGCTGCTCCGGATCCGGAAGAGGAGTTTGGGGTGGTTGTTGAAAAGGAGGAGGTTGGACGTATGTATAATACTGAATACTAGAAACACGTGAGTTAACGATTCCTCATGACTTGACAGATTGCTGTTCACCTCATCCAATAGTACAAGCACCAGGCTGTGAAAGTATAAACGTGTCTTGTTCGCTCATCTAGGTGTTGAGGGAGTGGCTCCAGTAGCCCCATTTTGTAGCCCAAAGCAATTGCTTGAGCGCTGAAGGACAAGCCCATACCTTCCATGGAAGTCATGTTGTACACGGGATTCAAGACCATGGCTGCTTGGAGAGTTGTGATGCGAGGTTCTTGGTTTTGTTCAAGTTCCCAGAGCCTCCTGGCTTCAGCCATGAATCGATGTCGAAGGCTGGATGGCTTCCAATATTCCAAACGGTGCAGCGTTTCCGGACAGAAGCTCTAAGCTGAGTCAGCTTTGGGAATCGGAGTACGTACGGGACGACTACTCACGCAACACTCGGCTAGTACGGCATTTACCAAAAGAGATGAACAAAAATCCTCAGACCCGCTGAGCATGTCGTCCAAGAAGTAGTCTTTGTGAAAGAACGGAAGAGACTGATGCTCCAGGCGAAAATAGAATCGCAACATATTCCTCATCAGAGCATCATCAGTCAAGACGTTTGTCCACTTCGAAGGCTTCACCAAGTTAATCCTCGGATCGATCAATTCAGCCGCGGCATATGGTCTTAGATACTGCGGTCTAAACCGATCATGTAGCTCGATCGTGCCGGTGTACTCAGGTGAATGTTCCATCAACGTGGCCTCATACACCGGCGACTGAAAGTAGACATTGCTCAAAGACTGTAATCTCGTAGGTATACGAAAGGCAGCGGGAAAGCTGTTGCGAAATCTTGTTTCGGGGACAAGGTGTAGTTGAAGTAATAGGTCTCCAGTATCAAGATGACGCAGTATTGTACCGGGATCTTGACCAGCTCTGATACGTGTCATGATTGTCGCCGCGTCCTCCTCATTACGATCGCGCATTGCATCAAAGAGCTGTTGTAGATGAGATTGTGACGTCTCCCCTTGTTCTATCTTTTTCTGGAGCTCATCATGCTTTCTTTTCATAGCAGAGATACGCGTCTCGGAGGGCTGTGTCGCGTAGACACATTGCAGCCCACGGCCTTCACATGGTGAACAAATGGGACGAAGGCCATTGCACTGTGACGCAATCAGTCAGAGTTCCAAGAGAAATAAGCATATTACCTTTGTCTTTCGACGGCGACATGAATCGCAGGCGACACCGGCCACTGGTCGTATTCTTTTCGGGAGAACAACTGCCGATAGCGGCGGTGGGTTGGGGGCTAGGCCGCGAGGCACTAATGGCCGATAATTTTTATGACCGGTATCTTCAGCCATATCTTCCCCTCAAATGTATATTGCTTGGCTTGCTGGAGTGTTCAACTATGTCGGTCAAGTTAATGATTAAGGTCCAAGTTGACTACTTTTCTCATACCCCGCTAGAGATGAAAGGTGGTCTGATTTGTCAAAGACACTTTCTTGGCCAATCAAACGTTGCGGCCTTGACGCCCGCAAATAATAGTCTTACGTCAGTGTCACATTCATAATAATGACAGCAATTAGGAGCATATTGCAGGACGTCTAGGTATTACAAAAGCGGTTTACTGAGACCGCGGGCGACATATTGCCTTTGTCGAATATGATCCACCGTGCAGTCCTTCCTCCAACATGATATCTTCGCCTCGACGTGGGTTGTTTTCACTGCGCAAGTTGCCTTCGTAGTACCTTCTATGTGGAAAGACTCAAACTCGAATCGAAAGCCCTTTCAGGTAGGAACACTCAAGCTCTTTTTGTCCTTTTACCGCATACCATCCGCCGTGATCGCGTGAAATGTTAGAGTGGAAGAGAGACTCAATCATTGGGATCTTAAATTTGCCCAAGGTATCTCAAAACGCACTCTTCAACGCGGCATGGTCTGATACAGCAGCTTGGACTGCATCGTTGATGGCAGATAACTTTGATTCTCCGCCTGGATCAACAGGACACCGAGTTGACCAAGATCCAGCAGTATCCAGAAACCGACCATACCATCGTGATTCCGTGGTCTGATGTCCTCGAGTAACAGCACGTAGAGACGCCTGGCCTCCAAGCGGCGACAAAAGCCAAAGAACGATAATAGGCAACTCATATACGACAAGACTCTAGTCTTGACAGCTGTAGAGACTGCGCTAAAGGCAATTCGGCTGCTTTGAAGGTTATGTAGGTCTAGAATCGCGATTCTACGTTCTAGAGTCTATTGGGAGAATGTTTTGAGAAGACTCACTAACGCTGCGGCATAGGCGATGGGAAATAGTGTAGGTCCAAATGTCGCGACGGTTTGGAGTTTTAGGACGGGTAACGAATCTGACTGACTTTGGTCGGTCACATAAAACCTACCACCAAATCCAAAGAGGAAACCCAGGGCCGGTATGCAGAAGAGTGAGTCAATGATGGCCTGCTGTACAGAAAACGAGGAAGCGGATGTCCAATAAGGGAGAGCAACTTCCTTTCGCTTCGGTTCTTCCGAGACAGTAGGAGCAGGGGGGTTTCCCCGACATCTCCGGCTGGGTTCGCTTGTAGATTGGGCTCCATAGATTTGTTGTTTCAGTGTTAGGGCCTTCGACCAAGGTCACACTGGACTCGGAAGCTATAACCGGAGCCCTCTCGACGCTGGGGATGCGGTTGCATTCAGTTGACGACATCGTGAGCGAATATATTCTACTGAGGCTTTGTGCAAAGTAGTTCCACCGGTCATTGCACTGGTAATTCTTATTCTTTTTCACTATTGAGAAATCAGGTTCTGAAAGAGGGGTTGCCATCCATCCCATCCATATCCTAATCACGAGCATAAGCAGTGCAGTCTCAACACCATTCGAGGCCGCAATTTAGCCACACATGTACTGTTCAGTCAACAAGCGGGTCTGGGAGCCTGAATCTATTTATATCGCTACCCCGAGTACGCCTACTTAGGTGAGGCATTCTCATCACCGTCAATGCTTCACCAAAGGAACTCGCCTATGAGATCAGCAAGGGCAACAAGATTGATGGGATCTAACTATCAAAACTTTATCTACCCACCCATGGATGAATACGACCGGCTATCACGGAGATTGCCAGGAAATGCATTGCAGTAATAAGCTCTGCCATGGGTTGCCTACACCGAGAAACTAAATTCTAATATGGTAGGCTCGATGCCACTGGAACCACAGGGGTGTAGACGAGGCCGCCCGCTACATGCGCCAAGGATTAGCGGACGGGTGCCCTGAGGCTAGCCCTGTAAAATCGCCAAGTTAGCACTCGATCAGCCCTGTGGCTTTTTAATGTGTCGGGGCTTGACAAAATGCATTCACATTTAATTGACATGCACATTATATTCGTACAAAGTCGGCATTCATTGTTCAGAATAATTGACAATAAGTCATGTTACATTAAATACATGGAAAGCCATCCCAAAAGTTAAAGGGTTATATGTGGGAATCACTTGTAATCATCAAAACTCCATAAATCCAATTCCTATTCCAATTTATCGACCAGCAGGAATTCCATTGCCAGCTTCAAGGGTATCATTGGAGTCAATCGAGCATCGTCGATCCTTGACAAACTTGGGCCAAGTGTTGGTCAACACCAAATATTTAATATGACCCTCCGAGTCGTCAAAGATGGTCGCGTCAAACCCTTCAGGGATGTCACCCCAGTAAAGTGCCTTGTCGCTCTGGCTTCCAGAGTCGTCGGCCAGATCTGTCTCCATAATGCCTGTTTCAGAACCGTGCGAAGATGCGCCGGAGGACTTGACTTTGTTGGCGGTCGTGGTCATCTGGAATGTCTCGAATGGCAGGGCTGGATCAACACTGCCCTTATCGCCGAAGAGAATACGCGCAGAGTTCTCAAAGACAGTTTCAAGCTTGCGCTGCTGTTGAGAAGACAAGTTGATCTGGAACTCTGCGTCGCGCGAGCTAACGAAGCTGGTGTAAATGCGAAGAGCACTGTTGAATCGCTCGCGAACAAGTTCTTGCACAGCAGGTTCCTTAATCTTCTCAGGATCGCGAACAGAAGGAGGAAGAGAAGACTTCCATTCAGCGACAGCCCTCAAGAAAGCAATGTTCTCACCAGAGAAATCGCGCAGGGCAGAGAATTGCTGGAGAGGTTCAGGGTTGCGCTCGAGGACGTACTCAAGAGCTTCCATGGTGAGGATACTCTCACCTCCGCTGCTCTTGACGGAGCCGTCCTTGGACCAAGATGTAAGAGCGGAAGCAGCTACGGTTGTGGAACCTGTTGCGACGGAGCGAGCACCATGGGTGACAGCCTTTTTGTTGAGCTGCCATTGAGCAATAGAATCAAGAGTTTCTTGGCGAAGGGTGTTGTGCTGGATGACTTCCCAGCAAGGCCAGAAGATGGTAAAGATCTCAATAGCCATGATGGAGATGGCGAGCCTGTGACAGGTGGTCAGTTTATGTCTTGTGTAAAGGGGAGGTGGCGTACCATTGAGGAGGAATCCAGTATGCATTGACAGGTTCCATGGCTGGGACGTACAAGGCGACGAGCCACATAGGGGTTGCATGGAGACTGTGTCTTGGTTAGAGTGGAGTCTTGGATGTAAGGGAGAGACGTACTTGGCTATGCAGCAGGCGATGGTTTGAGTGCGCCATCCCTGCGTGTCGTTGACGTGACGGGCTTGCCAGAGGATGTAAGGGGCGACGATCCATGCCCAGACGAATTGCCAGAATACAGAAGGCCACCTGTGAGAATTAGTATTGGAAATTTTGTAGGGGGAGAATATGCTTACCATTCCCAGCCCTTGCCCATCTGAGACTTTTCGTATTCCTCGGTGCCGGGATGGACTTCTGTGCCTGCGACACCCCAGCTGTGATGGAACTTTTTGGAGACGCACCACATGATAATAGTAAGGATAAGCTGTTGCTGTTAGCTTCATCCCATGTTCCTTCGTGATTGACATACCTCAATAACCATGCCCGATCCAATAGTAACAAGAATCTTCTTGGTATAATCCAACCTCTGAAAGCGACCCAACAAAGATCCTGGTCTCGCACGAGTTTTCGTCTCAGCCTTCTCATCCGGCGCAAACAGCTCCTTCTGCTGCTTCGCGACATGCAAAAAGCGACTATTGCTCGCATGAAACAAAGCGATACCGATAGGAAAGTACAGGCTCATGATCCAAAACTCGCCCTCGGGTGTAAACAGCGGGAAATAAACGTAACCGGTCTGGACGGCGCCCCAGTAGATGTGGAGCAGTATAATAGCGACGAAGGAAAGCGGAAGGTCTCGAATTCGGAGCATGGGCATGTCGCGACGGCGCCAGAGGAAGATCATGCCTCCTGCGACGATAAAGGTCCAGACGAATGTCCAGATGATCCAGAAGATGCCGAGCCCATCGAGGTTGGGCTCTGGCGTGGAAGAGTAGGCCATGTTGGCGGTAAGGAAAAATGGTAGTTGTAGAAATCGATGAAAGGAAATATGATAGTGGTTATCTTGTTGGTATAATGTTGTTGATATAGGTTGTCTTTAAGGAACGTGGGTTTGAAGGAATGCACGTCGAAGCAAGTACGACGGGTACTTGTAACTTGGGAGAAAACAAATGGAGGAGATGACGAGGTATTATGTATCACACAAGGTGTCGGTGTCTAATCATCCATGATGACGCTAAAGAAGACAGGGAACGTTTCTTGCAGTAAAGAGTGACTGGGAGTGAAAAAGCGTATGCAAGAGAGAGACAGGAAAGAAAGAGAAAGGTTGTGAGTGAATGTGACTGCTTATCCCTTGCACATAAACCCAGACTTGGCTCCCGGGAGTCAGATCACTAGTGCCAGGGTCAGTCGATCTCTTCCCGACCACGATGATCTTGACTCTTTTTGGGTCTGTCATCCTTGACGCACAAACCTTGCAAGTCCCGATTGGTCAACCCGCAGTTCGGAATTAATTGAACGGGGTCGTGCTTTGCCCTCTGTACGGTAGGGCATCACACACTGACAGGACCACTCCCGAGATTACTTTTCTCGCGAACGGGCCAGTTCTTGCAGATCTCTTGCTTTTCCTCTGCTTTTCTTCTCTGGCTTCTACTTCTTTCGAGTTCATGGAGGCCCTGCATTGTCTATGAGGTGATTGATAGGTGATGGCTTCTTGTGCGAGGGGTTGATGAGACAGGCGCAAGGATCGTCGGTGTCACAAACCAACCATTTCTGTCTGTCTGTTCGTTGCTGTGAAAACGGTCAAAACGCCCTTGCATCGGAATCACCAACTTCCAGACATCAGATGAACTCTTCTCATTACTTTTTATTTACCACGTTTTGTGCCGCCATGACGAAAAATGACCTGTTGGGAAAGCCACCGAGTAAAGTTTGCCGCACCCTTGTACTGCACCACGTCCAGGCTTCGAGTACCTGTGTTGAGCTGTCACAAACAACGTCTCGATTGAGTGTACTGCAATCAAGTATGGCTGGTCACCAGTGACAATGGCTGGCCAACACCACCTTATCGATCTCCCTTGCGTTAGAAAACGTCTGTCACTTTAAGTGCAAGGGAGAAGGTAAGGGAGGAAACGTGATTGAGGCCCTACTGCGATGCATGTTTTACTGAACTAGGCGCTGTATCCACTGAGGCTGGCTAGACTCGAGCCCTAAAGTCTAGCCACCGTTGGTTCCTGGCGCGACAAAATAAAGTTGTATCATGGCCTGATCTCAGTAACAATCGTTTCATATTAATCCTTCAATATTTAAACCTGACCGTGAATCGATATATTACAGTTTATCCCTCAAAAAAGCAAAGAATATTTGTTGGTACTTTACATGCATAATCCCCGTCCTTCTCCACGGCATCGCGATAAACGAGTGACACCCCAAAGGTTGCATCCAGTACCTGAATCAAAACCCACTGTAACTCCAGCCAGCCTCGAATTAATACCGGCGAGTTCCGTAAAAATGTCTCGAAACCGTTTGACACAACTGAACTGTCATTTCTGAACGAGGCGTAATAATTCCTTTTTTCTCGTTCATCCTCCTTCCTTTGTTTCTAGCCACTTGTTTCTCTCTTGCCGCTAGGAGCTGCCAGACCGGTCCGCACTTAGTTCAACCCCCAGTCTGGCCTTAGCAGATCTTAATTAATCGGACTCCTCTCGATCAATCACAGGTCCCTCTCGATCACACCTGGCAGAACAATTACTGTACCCGCAAGATCGACCAAGTCTTGTCGTCATGCACAGCTCGTAGCGAAACGTGTCGAACCAGTTATCCGGGTTTCACCACGCCGTGCAAAACACTCCGTGATCTTCTGTTTTTGCTGCCCAATGCTTTTTCACAGAGTTTGCCAGGGCGTTTATGCGTAACGGCCTCCCACGCGACGAGGTGATCCGTGCTACAGTTGTGCCTGTCTCACAACCCAGCCCAGTACTTCTGGTGATTGGCTTCACTACGACTGGTGCTTGGGCATTGGAATACGGACGGGAAATACCCGCTGTAAGCGTGCGGGCGGCAGCACACTCAGGCTTATTTTCTCATACTACAATGTCCGGTTCTCTTTACCCGTCAATTCTACCAATCTCTTTCTCTCTTTAGCTTCAACCCTCTTGTCCTACCGTTCAGTGGCCGCCCCGGCACTTTGGTAGCTAAAACAGGAGATTACCGTGGAGAGAGATCGGCATTGCGACAACAAAAACAAACCACGGGACGATTTCCGCACATTGCGCTCAGATAAGAGAATATTTCGTGCTCAAACAAGAACAAAAGTCTGATCCCGTCTGACACTTTAATTGTCGCATTGTTGGTTGATCATTAGCAAACATGCATAAAATGGAAGCACAACAGACAAACATTCAGGGATTTAAAATAGCCAATGACGGACGGTTTACTTTTCAGCTCCCAAATTTCTCCGAGATCAGCTTGCGAATGATAAGCCAGATTTCCCCATGAACAGCTGCGCACAAGGATCATATCGCCGACTCGGCAAGATCTTGTCAAAAGTGACATTACCACCCATCTCCACGTAGAAAAGATCAGCGTGTCAGAGCCGAAACATATCGGGACACCCTGTTAAACACCGGTAATATCACTTTCCTGTAGTCAATTCTGCACGGCAAGTCCATTTCCGTAGGTGATAATCTCGTATATTTCACCCGACGGACCGGTCGATGCTAGCTTCATTTAGTCCCATGAAATACCGCGCTGAATGCCGGTACCTGAATAGTAATCCACCTTGAATGAGTGTCTGCTTACTCAAACATCTTACTCAAATTCTGTACAGGCCAAGCCCTCGCATCACGAAACTTATCTACAACACCTCTCAAAGCCATCCGTTCATAATGATCCGTGAAAAAATCACCATACAACTCCATTCCAAAAGCAGCGTGTACTAACGCTGGCGGACAAGCTGGATGACAAAGACTAATCCCACAGAGATCTAGAATTAATTGTCGCACTTGATTTTCTATGTCTCTCCACTGGGCTCGTGTTGATGAATGTCCTCTAGCTTGACGTCAGTGAAGATCAGACCCAGAGCGAGGGTAACTTTGACCCAGGGTAATTAAAATACGCACCCCAGAAATGGATTCTCCGCCATGAGAACCATTTTTGCTATGATGCACAGCTGCATGCTTGTCACCTCGAGCGCGGACGAGTACCAGATAATCGGGAATATCTCCCCATTCGAGCGATCAGCCCTTCGCACGTAAAACGGCTGATACTCTTTCAACGCTTCCTCCTCTAGTATCTCGCCCTGTTTTTGAAGTCTCACTACAGAGCATTAGCTTACTAAACCACAGACCGGGCAATCTCGTTACGCACACCATTCGTTCTCAGACCCATCTGCCCATCGCCACTTAGCTACCTGAGCCGTGTGCAAAACAATCTTATTAGCTCTCGAAGCACCATTTCCGTACTCTGCATCCAGCACCATCTTTGGCGGATGCCGCTTTGTGAATGAGTGGTAGAGTTCTTGGCGGACGGCCATCCAGTATGCCGCTTGGATGAGGGATCGGCGGCCGAAGAGGGTCCGTGACGGTGGACTTCTGAGGACTGCGTCGATAATTGCTAAGAAATTTACCTGAGGTTTTGGGGCGGCGTCGTCTTCGTCGTCGATCTCTTCTAGTTGACGAAGAATTACTAAAAGATGAGTAAGTGTTCTGTCATCGGGTGGTAATTCTTACCTGCTGTTGCTATGATACTCTCCAATTTTTCATCATCTTGAATATTATGAAAATCACGTAATGCAGGGATACATTTCAACGTATATTCCACAGCATCATGCGGCGTAAGTTTAGGTAATAATTGTCCCTGATACAAAATTCCCTGCGGTGTTTTGTATTTCGGCAAACGACTCAAATGTCGTGCAGATAAAGCGAATATCGCGTAAAGTAACGGCGGATGCTGACGCGCTCGGATAGGAACGACAAGTTGAAAATGTCTCCTCTCATCACACAAGTCGAGCTGTCACGTTAGCATTGACTGTCGATCCGGCGGGTACCGAGACGTACCCAATGTGACAGCTCCTCGACAAAATATCGGAGCAGACAAGCCTCCTGCGGATCTTGAAGCGGAAACTTTGTTGTTTCAGGGTATTTGTCTGTGGTTTGGTCATATGGTGATGATTGGTCTTGCGCGGAATACACTGTTGAATTGCTCGGAAGATCTGTGGGTGATCGACCTGGTGCTTGCCATGGTGATGAAGGATAGCTGGGTGAATTGCCCGTTGAGTGAGGTGCATATCTCGGCTGAGCTGGTCTGGAACTGTCAAAGGATGGTTGTTCTCTGTGCGTATGTTCGCTATGATGTGCTTGGACTCTTGGCGATGTGCCGCTGCCAGAGTCGAATTGACTTTGCGGACTACTGTTGACTGTATGCACATCAGTCTTCTGACTTTGGCTTTGACTTTCGCTTTAATGGATTGTTTCGACTTACAGTCCCTAACCTCGCTGTTAACCCATGTCTGATTCGTCAAAGGTCCTGTAGATGAATTTCGAAAGATGGTCTGTTTGGCAGGTCGCGCACATGGTAGGTTTTTGACGATGCAACGTTGACATCTAGGCTGTCCTTCGTCGCCTAAAATCTATTAGTTTGTTTCGGTTCCTAGTAATCGCAGTGAGATTCCTCACATTTCACATGTTTCTCTGCAGCTCGTCAGTATTTGCAATTGCCAATTGGCATGCCGAAGACTCACCTTTACATTGAAGACATGGTCGCTTGACCACTGGCATTGTTCTCAATTGCACTCAGTGGTATGGAACTGTCTTTTCAAACGTAATGAGAGTTCTGATATTGAGACGTTGTCCCCCACTTGTCGCGGCCTCATTGAGTTTCTTTGCGCTATCACGTGCTAAAAGTCGCTGTTCTCTCCGAAGTGGACGCAATGGGGATACCCTACAGCATTGTCCTTTATCACCGACAACACAACCTAGAGGGGCTTCAGACCATATCTTGTAAAGGAAATAATCAATTATTAATTTATTCAATATTTAGACGTAATTATGATGATAGATAGCGAGTTTAGAAGCGTTTTGCTGCTTGTTATGATGATTTATTTTCGGTTTAGCGTATTTCACGATGCTGCCTGTTGTCATCCTGCAGGATGCCTCCCATACCATTACAGTAACTCTTCATCACATTCAATACCCCAACTTGCTCCCTCTCCATCCCATCTTACAAAATGTCGCGTCAAACGCGCTCTGCAGCAAAGAGACTCACGCGTCTTCAAGCCTCAACCACACCAACAGTCTCCCCGATCGCTTCAATCACTCCAAGCGCAACTGCTCCAGCTGCTTCCACCCAATCTTCATCCCTTGAGACGCATCTCTTCACCACACCCTCAGAATGGCAAACCTACCTCCTCAATGCCCCAAACCCCTCAGGCCTCTGGCTTAAAATTGCAAAGAAATCATCTCCCACCCCTTCAATAACATACGACCAAGCCCTCGATCTAGCCCTCTGCCACGGCTGGATCGATGGCCAACGAAAAGCTCTTGACTCAACACACTTCATCCAGCGCTTCACGCCGCGTCGCAAAGGAAGTTTGTGGTCTCAACGCAATGTTAAAAAAGTCGCGACTCTTATCTCAGAGGGTAAAATGACGCCAGCTGGTTTGGCAGAGGTGGATAAAGCGAAGGAGGATGGACGTTGGGAACGGGCGTATTCGTCGAGTAGTAATGCTGCTGTACCAGATGACTTCCAAAAGGCGTTAGATGGAAATCAAGCTGCGGGTGAGTTCTTTGAAGGATTGGGTAAGACGAAGAGATATGCGTTCATTCAACGGCTAGAAACAGCGAAAAGACCAGAAACCAGAAGCAAAAGGATCGATCAATTCATTGATCTTCTAGCCAGTGGAAAAACGTTATAGTCCATCGCTGGAGTGTATTAAAATAAAAATCTAACTAGACCAACCAATTAAATACGAATCAATAATCATCCTCATCATAATCCTCCCCTTCACCATCCGACTCATCAGCCATACCCATCATAAACGGATTCCTCTCCTCTTCGTCGTCATCTTCTTCATCGTCGGATTCTTCATCTGCAGTCCTGCTGCTTGCGTCGTCTGAATCTTCGTCGACGGGATTTTCTTGGCGGTGGAGACGGAGACGTTCTGCGAGGGAAAGCTGTTTTGGTGGTGCGTCTTCTTCGTCTGATTCGTCTTCACTCTCTTCTTCTTCTGAGCTGCTGGAGGAGTCTGAGTTGTCGGATTGTTCCTTGGAGACGCCGCCTTGTTCTTCATCTTCGTCTTCGTCGTCGGAGAGGACTGTTCTTGAGCGCTTGTTACTTCGCTCTTGGGAAACTGGCTCGTCGTCTTCGTCATCAGAGTCGGCGACTACCCTTGCGCGCTTCGTCGAAGGCTGGACATCCTCTTCTTCCTCATCATCGGAATCCGACACCACACGTCGTTTGCGACCGCGCTGCACGGGCGCGTCAGGTTCGGGATCAGGCTCTGGGTCCGAAAAGTTCGCGCCTGCACCATCTTCTTCATCCTCATCATCAGACACCTGTTGGACTTGGCGTCGGGCGGGTTCTGGTGATCCGTCGTCTAAATCGATACCCTCCTCATCTGAATCGTCATATGTCTCAACAATCTCATCGTCGTCGATACCGTCGCTTTCGTATTGGTCCAAATCCGGTCCATTATTATCGTCGTCCTCACTTTCCTCCTCTGAACTGTCGCTGTCGTCACCCAAGTCCGGCCCAAGAGTCTGAAGCATCTCGAACCGTCGTAGTCCACGCTCATATTCAAAAGCAACCATAGGCCAAGCCTTCAGCCCTCTTCTTTCCAATGTACCTCCCAGAGGTTCTGGTAGACTGTCCCAAGAATCTCTATTGATTGAATATCGCGCAAAGTCGGGATGGCGCTGCAAATCAGGCCAACACCACAGAAATTGTAAATCTTCTCCAAGACCAGGTTGTTTCTCGTATGTTTGTGTTTGGTAATGGTTGACGAGATCGGATGTACACCACGCCAAAGTCGACTTCTGGCAATCCGTGCTTGAAACACTGACATAGAATGATTCCAGTTGCGTAAATTGGTTCAATAATGTCGGAACATGGTGACTGCTGAGATTATCGAGAATGTCCGTTCCCCCAAGCGCAAGATTCTTGACCTCGCTCGCAAACCCCGGTAGATGGAAAATGTTCCTTCCAGCAGGAAATGAAAGCCCATTGACGAGAATAACATCTGACTTTCGATTGAATGCGACTGTGGCGTCTCCATCACCAGCGTCTATGCTGAGAGAGTCGGGAAAAGCCATTTTCGCATATGCGCGCGAATCTTGATTGACTGCAAAAACCGTGCGCAAGTTTCGTGTTTGGTCTTCAAGCGCAAGACCATCGCGAACGGTCCAGACGAATGCGCTGGCAGCTTCGGGATGTCGAGTCGTGCCGTAAGAAATGATAAAGTCGAGAACGCGATATCGGGCGCGTAACTCAGGACAGAATAATTCCCAGATTCGATGGCGCAATTCGATAGGTAATTTGGAGAATTGCGGAAAGTAATCATCGCCTAGATCTGATTCGTACTCATTTTCGTTGTCTTCCTCATCGCTTGACTCTTCATCGCTGTCATCAGCGGCCATGGTATCGAGAAGGCCTCCACCGTCGGAATGATCAGAGCTTTCATCGCTACTGGACTCGCTGTCGCTTGAGTCATCCTCGCTTTGAGGATTTTCAGTAGGCTTCTCATTGTCGCTTTGATCGGATTGTGACTCGGCCATTTTGTGGTGATAAAATTTCTGAAGGGCGCGGTGAGCTTGAGAACAAAGCTTGTGATCGAGATTGATGCAGGATGAGATGGCGCCGCACGTGCCAACGCACGCGCTTTCACGTGATCTGATGAGATGTTCCGGGGATATAGCGGTTATAACTTTGATTAAGCTCCCGACATAGCACTTGTTCAACGATGTGTTGATTTGATCTGTTTATAGATGACACTTGTTCAACAGCACACAGCAATTGCGCATCTTGCAATCTGACTTCACTTGAGGATAGCCTATAAGACTGTTGCTATGATAATGGTATTTCGTGATCAATTCACAGATAAGGACAATCAACATGGGGACCGTGATTAAACAGAGTATTTTCAATCATAACAGGAAGTCGAACTAGATAGCCAAACTCGAGATAAGCAAGATCTCCTTCCTAGTTGCCGCTTTGTCTGATTTACTCGTGCGCGTCTATAACACTCAAGATCGACCACCCGGGCCGCTCAGCTGTGTCATTCATATGACACTAATGCTTAATTGAAGCATACAGCATGCTTGAATCTTAGATGTTGGCCATCGGTCAATACCAGCCTTGCTGAAGAAACCGTCTAGGCAGCCATAGTCTTAATTCGCCTTCCATGCGAGACAGTGGAGGCCTCAGTGGAGGTTGTTGCAGGAGCCAAAGTGGTCAGCTGGACTGGTTCTTCTGTGACAGCAGAAATCGTGTTTAGAGCATCGGCCACAGACCGATATAAAGACTTTGTTTACTTCCCCTACCCTTGGAATAAGCGTTCTAGAGGATATCTTGGCCGTAGCCGTCTTTCTAGTAAGCGAGAAGGTGAAATGGATCATAATTGTGTATTTGCCAGTATATGGCTTCATGACAGCCCAGTAGGAGGCCCTAATGCTTCGCTTTAGGTGCGATACATCAAATCAAGGGATAAGTCTGTGAGCTCTCAAGATTATGTCCATACCCATGGAACTACCACGCTCATTTAACAAGGAGTAAAGAGTACGCTTTATTACAATAATATAGGTTAGTATACATAAGTATCATACGAATAACCATTCTACTAATATCACAGACAGAAAAAGTCCAGGGGGGAAGATAAAAGTAAAGTGCGCCGCCGCTATTCTCATAGTGATGCTTACGTGGACCAAAAGTATGTCGACTCCCTAGTGCTTACTTTGATTGCTCACTAACGTCTCTGTCGTTACCATGATCTGATTCGGATGGTCGTGCTCCGAGAGAAGATGACCAGGACCAATACCCGTGCCGTAGGCTCGCTTCAGCATCGGCCTTTGAGTTCTTCTTTTGTGTCTCTAGTCCGCGCACCCAGACATAGACACCTACACCGCACAGCACAAGGTGATCTGAGCCTTCATCCGGTAAAGTCTCTCTGTTGTTCGCTTCGTTGTTCATTGTTTTCGTACTTTGCTGCCGCTGCAACTACGATTTATTGATTTCATTGCTAAGCTCTCACCATATGCCGAGACATGGGTGTGTATCCTTGTCATTAAGTGTTGGTCGTGATATTCTGGAACCTCCTTCCGCTTTGGTAAAGCAAACATCAGGTAAGGAGATCAGTAGAACCAACCAATTCTATAGTAGCAATAGTATTCTGACTCGACTATACCATTGTCGGCGATGGGCTCCTTTTTCGGCCAGGACTATAGCATAGATGCGACGCTGACATTACAATTTAATGTCAGTCGTTTATCCGTGCAAATCACGCAAATTTTGTAAGCATTGGCTAAGTCCCATGCAACGCGGGGAACTAACGATCTCACCCCTCGCTCCCAGACAACTCCACTGGAGTCATCCAAATACAGGGATACTGAGCATGGCTGAGACAGCAATACAGTTTTTGACCGGCATTTCACTTCAGCCCTTCTTGGCGCCACCTGCTATTTGTCAAACCTTGCTTCATGGACTGCATGAGAAGTTCTAGAGGCACCTTTACGACAATAAATCATTTGGCGGGGTTGGGCAACATGGGATTCTGCATAGACCGCCATTATGCACCAAGGGTTGGCAGGTACAAAATGGCTCCCAAGCCTCCTGTCTATCGGGATGTCACTGCAGCGAGCGTGGCCCTCTGTCTCTTACCATATCCAATCTTGAGATAGGTTCTGCTATTGTACTCTTGTGCATCCATCATGCAGCTCTACTCCTGGATCATATCAGGCTTATTAGCCAGTACATCAGCCACCACTGCGCCCGAGACCTATGACTATGTAAGTCTTTTCTTCCGTCACTTTCAACACATTATCTGGGCGCTGCTAATACTTATCGGTAAATAGATCATCGTCGGAGGTGGCACCGCCGGAGGAGCCCTCGCGACCCGATTGAGCCTCGGCCTTCCTAAGTCCCAGATCCTGCTTCTGGAAGCGGGCCCAGCAGCTCTCGAGGATGTGCGAATTAACGTACCAGGCATGCGCGGTGCGCTCTTAGGAACGCAGAACGATTGGAACTTCTCTTCCGTTGCCCAGCCTGGGCTCAATGGGCGATCCATTAGCGTTAACCGTGGCAAGGTTCTTGGCGGCTCATCAGCGATGAACTTTCTATGCTATGATCGCGCCTCATCTGCTGAATACGACGCCTGGGGCGAGTTGGGCAATCCCGGATGGAACTGGAACACCATGATCCATGGTATGACCAAATCGGAGAATTTCACAGGTAATGACGGCGACGTCCACGGTCGGACTGGCCCTATCAAGTCCACTTACAATCGCATCGTCCCTGATGTTTTGAAGCCATGGCAGTCTGTGGTCAATAAGTTGGGGTTTCCCACCAACAAAGGAGGCTCGCTCGGAGGAAACCCTATTGGAGTCATGTTCCAGCCCACGAACATTGACGTGACCAACTACACCCGGTCATACAGCGCCAACAGCTACCTACCAAAGGCTGGGCCTAACCTCACAGTCAGGACAAATACCCACGTCGCCAAGATTCTATTTTCTGAGGAGAAGGGGTTAGTTGCTACCGGTGTTGCTTTGCAAGACGGCTCCAAGATCAAGGCCCGCAAGGAGGTTATTCTCTCCGCTGGTTCCATCCAGAGTCCGGGGCTGCTCGAGCTCTCCGGCATTGGCCAAGCTGCTGTTCTTGCCAAGGCGGGCATCAAGGAATTGCTCAATCTCCCGGGTGTAGGCGAAAATTACCAGGACCACCTTCGTACCTCCAACACCTATAGACTGAAGAAAGGCTATGAATCCTTCGATCCCATGATCTTCGATGTTGAAGGCGCTTTGGCGAAGCAGGAGTTTAACCTGTGGCTTCAAAACAAGGTATCGTGGTATGACTACACCACCAGTGCCTACGCCTTTCTCAACTGGGCCCAGATCAGCAAAAAGACAGGGAAGCATCTCACCAGCCTTGCCAATGACGGCTTTTCCAGCAATGGCACCGTCGTAGACAAGAAAAAGCTTGAGTACCTGAGCAATCTTTCCATTCCCCAGTTGGAGCTCATTCTAGAAGCCAACTACGTCGGCGCCGCAGGTTATCCCGGCGGCAAATTCATCACCATCTTCTCCAGCGTTATGCATCCCATGAGCCGCGGTAGTGTTCATATCAACCCTAAAGCCCCAAAGGGCAAGCCAATTATTGACCTCAACTATCTCAACAACGAGTACGACGTGCGTGCACTCATTGAAGGCGCCAAGTTTGCCCGTAAAGTCGCTAAGACAGAGCCTCTACGGTCCATGTGGGAAGCAGAGACAGAGCCGGGCCCGGAAGTAACGACAGACAAACAGTTCCGCGAGTTTGCTGTCAAGACAGTCAACAGCTTCTACCACCCCGTAGGTACATGCGCTATGCTCCCTAAGAAGGATGGTGGTGTTGTTGATGCGAACCTAAAGGTATATGGTACTAAGAATCTGCGTGTGGTTGATGCTAGTATTATCCCTGTGCAGCTATCAGGGCATATTCAGACGGCTGTATATGGCATCGCCGAGACAGCGGCGCAGAAGATTATTGCTGCGGCGTAATAGTAGCCAGAATAGTATCAAGAGCTCGAACTGTACGCCTTGGAAACTATATCTTCAAAAAGAAAAGTTGAATAGACGGCATATATTTAACAGCGCATAGTAATTGGGCCAATCAAGAATTTAAGAAACGTCCAAAGCAAGACTCGACGAATTGGATGACTGAGTAAATGACTACGGGTAGATGTGTGGCTACAGGCAAGTGAGTGACATTGTGTAAGTAAATCCTTTAGCCGCAGCTCCTCCGACCATTTGCCTCCGTCTCATATCAATCAACCTTTCACTGTCAAGCGAACCTGCTTAGGAAACATTTAATCGTCAGATGGGACCGGGATCGATTCACCCACGACAGCCAAAAGTGTAGGGTACGAATTGTCAGATGGCGGAATAGTAATGGTGTTGCCGCTGCTGGCATTCTTGACGTCGTCAAAAGTGGCTGTGGAGGTCTGGGCTGAGCCCACTGAACCTCCGAGACCAATGTTGAAGCCGAAGATCGATGCACTACCACCTTTCTGTCGTGCCTTTTCAAGGTAGTCGTTGATGGTGTTGGATGCCTCCTCGGAAAGATTCACCTGCATGCCAACACCGTACGCGAGGACGGCTGTGGTGACCTTTGCTTTGGGGTTCTTGAGGTGTTCATCGGCGTCGGGCACAAGGGGCATACCGGCCAACTCACTGGGGTTCCTAGTTCAAATGAGCTGACTGCCTGACCCAATATGAATCGCGAGCCACTTACCACTTTCCAGGCTGGATTTGGAACGTGCCAAGGCCGGTGACTGTAATGGTGATCTCCAGACCGTCTCCGACCTCTTCTGCGGAAACAGTCTTGGTCACATGCTCGTTATTCTCCCAGAAAGTAGCGCTGAAGAAGGTACAGTATGATCCGGTGACCTCAACATCACCGTCAAAGCCCAATTCATCCCACGAGGAACCCGAGGCGTCACTTGCGCTGAAAGTAATCTCGGTCGGGCTATCCTTATTCTGAGAGAACGTAGCGACCCAGTTGTCGACCGTCTGGGCATACTGGGAATCGATCTGGTATAAAGGTCTTTGGAAAGATGAATTAGTCGTTCCGAGTTGGCCAGCGGCGATCCGATCCGCTGATGCAGTCGAGCATGCCATGTTGATGCTGATGGGATTAGAACCGACCGTGTCAAGTGTAGAAGCACTGGGACTTACGCTGGAATAGTCGTCAAACCATTAGCAGATTTGAGGGCCGACATGAACCTGCCTACCACGGCAGCCTTTGGGCCGCTCATAGCAGCTGCAGCTGCAGCGTAAGCAGCGGTGGCAGCATCGTTTGCAGCCTGTGCCTGCGAAAGCTGTGGATAATTTTGGATTGCCCACACGTGAAATTTGTCATCGGTAAAGCCGGCATAACTTTCCGAATTGTAAGCTGACATTGCCTCCTCCTTTGTGTCTGAGAAGTACTTGAGAGCTTCCGTTGCTCTCTTCTGCGCATTGCTGTATCGAACAGCTGCACCTGTGTTATCTGATTCCTACAAGGCTTGGTTAAAAGATTCTCTTTCGTATTAGGGAAAACCTACAAGTGCAACAGAACCGACGTAGCTATACAGATCTTAGCGCCTTGATCCAGATTTGGGAGCAACAAACTTACGATTGACAGCGTTGGAAATAGCTTTGACGCGCTGGGAGGAATACAGGTTGATCCACATCCAAAAGTGCATCACCGACGCTGTAGACACCATTGTTCTTGATTTCATTTGGGATTTTCTTACCCGCAGCGATACCTGCGGCTGAAAGAGGTGCAATATAGAAGCGGGAATCGGGGCCCAAGCTGGGAGCTTCACTGAGCGCATCTTTGAGCTTGACGGCATATGCCAGCCAGAGGTCGGCATCGGCCTGTTGAACATCGGAAGAAGACATATTTAGCTGAAAGAAGAGTGAAGGCGGTGGTTTGAAGTTGAGAATAAGTTGAGCCTTGAATTAGCAGAGCGCTCTATTTATATATGTTTAGGGCGAGACAACGCTGGCCGCTAGGTGACGCTGTGCGGATCCAACGAGGCCTTCCGTGCAAGAAGAATTGGCCACCGAGAGCATAAGAAACGAAATAATTTGGTCACATCAGGATATCATTTAGGTTGTTTCTTTTCTGTCGCCTGTTCCTTTGAGGATGAACTTTCTGTCACCCACCTAGACTGGGCTCTACTCAAGTCTCTTGCTGTTTCCTTGAACTTGATACTCCGCTACAACGCATGAGCAACACCAGTCACGTCATTAAAGATTGATAGACCTTTAAAGAAGCCTGCCGGGAAAGTCAATTTCAATAGCTCGCTGCATGTCTTGGTCTCGGACATCAGTAGTCCCTGAACCTGGATTCACTACTGGTGAGAAGTGTTGCAGCTACCTGCTATATGTGGTAGGCCAAGGAAGATCTTGACACGGTGGGAAGTGAGATTACGCACTGCACAGCCCATCTGCAGATAGCTCCTTATGCCGACTAGTTCATCTCTTTGCAATCGCGACCGTCCCAATATGGTAATCTACACGGGAGCGGCACGATGAAAACTAAATGAACCTGGAGTCGCAAGGCGAGGCGGGGCAGGTCTCTCCACCACGGTATGCCGGTTGGAGGAGCTCTACAGCATTTGTGGATCCCTGGTTGGCAGTCGCATGCTAATTCTTCCATAATGATTGGTTCTATGCATGATTGCGTTCCCTCACAGCCGGTGTAGAGGTCAAAGCCCAATCTAGCCAAGATGTCACAGCAGAATGGCTTGTAGTTGAGAGCTGAAAGCTTACCCAAGTTAGCAGCATGTCTTAGGTAAAGTGATATTTTACCAATTATAATGTCGTTTGCGAAAGCATTATGTCGATCTTGTCTTTCGCCTTGACTGACCGCCACTTAGACCTAAGTCTCATAAATTAACAGTAGTACACAGGTCATAGCTAATGCCACAGCATACATGATACATTAATCTGTTTTTGATTTGACAGTATTTAACTAGTTCGTGTCTCGTTTTTCTGTCATGTGACAGCTCAACACCGCATGCAAAAGCTGCTTTTATACCAACAACAGGTTAAGGACATTTGGGAACGCAGTAAGCTTAAGACAAAACTTGAAGATTGATGCAGGACGACATGGTGCTGCATGCACTTTCACGTCATTTCTCGGGAATAGAGGGGTGATAACTCATATCGAGCCCCCGGCATGACACTTGTTCAACAGCATACGACAATTGATCATGCATCATCCTTTCGAGTAAGAAGATGGACACATTGGACTAGATGTCATTTGGAGGCATATATCGTTGGCGCATACTATGGTGAGTGATTGTGGGGACTTTGCAAGCTGATGGAACAGCACGTCTGAGTTCTTGTCCATATCCCTTCCGTGGAAGGGGATTAGAAATCAAGAGCATCACTCGGATGTTTATTACGTTGTGGCATGAAGCAACGACCACTAGGATGGTAAATCGCTTCGCTTTGAGCGTGTATAGCCCCACATAACCTTAGGGTTACTAATCTATAGCGATAGCTTGGGATGTTAACGTTATAGCTCAAGCGACGGAAAGATATAAGTATAAAGATTCAAGTCTTTTCAGTTCCAACCTAGCTCTAGCAGACAACTGTATCTGAGGGTTGTCAGATTCCACTCGTCAATTCCGTCCCAGGAAAAATGTCATCCATTGAGTCGAAGCAAACGATAGTCGTTATCGGCGCAACAGGAATCCAAGGTTCCGGCGTCGTCCAGGCATTATTGAACGAGGGTAGCTGGTTCGTCCGAGCCCTTACCCAAGACCCCAATTCTACCAAAGGACAAAGCCTTCTGTCGAAATACCAAACCGCCGACAATCGTCTTAGCCTGGTCACTGGCCATGTCTACGACGCAGCAAGTCTTCGCACCGCCTTCGAGAGCGCGTATGGCGTCTTCGCTCTCACAAGTGAGCGATACCCTGGCAAAACTCTTACTGAAGAGTCGGAGCTGAAGCACGAGATCGAAGCTGGGCGTAACATCGTCTCTGCGGCAAAGGAATGTGATGTTAAGCATTTGGTGTTTAGTAGTCTGCCTGATACTGTCGAAGCGAGTGGTGGAAAGTTTAAACGGATACACCATATGAACAATAAGCATGCTATCGAGAAGATGGCAAGAGAGGAGATCGAGGGCTTTACCGCTGTGATGCCTGGTGAGTTGCTTTTGAGTATCTCTGCGACAATTAATTTGCTGACGCGTTTCTGCTTTCAGGATTCTTCTATAATAACTTGATTTGGCCCCAGTATTGTCGGCTTCGAGGTTAGTTTCATTTCCGTATCATCGAGTTCTCGTACGATGTCCAGACAGATACTAAGGTTATCACTCAGACGACAGTGTGGTACAATTCTGTATGCCCTTACCTGGCAACAAGCCCATACAATGGACCGATCCCGCCCACGACGTGGGAGCTTTCGTCGCGAGTAAGACCTTGCCACCTTACCCTACATCCCTCCTCTACTCACAACTGCTCCTAGAAATATTCCACCTGGGCATTGAAAAGACTAAAGGAAAAACATATCTTGCTTTAGGCCCCAGGATATCTCCAGAAGAAACGGCACAAACCTTCACACGTGCCACCGGAAAGCAAGCCGTTCACTCTCCCATCTCGTTCGAAGAATTCGGCAATTTGAGTTCTGCGCTTGTTGGTCCAGCTTTCAAGGAAGATGCTATTGAGATGATGCAGTGGGCTTCTGTAGCCCCGAACGACAAGACCTGCTATGGAGCGTTTGAGATGGAGAGTGAACGGTCGAGTGAGGAGTTGGGTGTCATTGGGAGCTCTTTTGAGGATTGGCTTAGGCGTAGTGGATGGAATGGTCCCGACAACAGCTAAGGTTTGGGTGTCGTCTGGGTATCAGAAGAATTGGCTCGAGACCATAAGGAACGAAATACTTTGGTAACTTTATGATAACTTAGAATACCCTTCTTTTTACAGTCTAAGCTTTAGAGGACATTTCCTTTACTGTCAGAGTTGGATATGGCAAATGGAACGGACAAATTGGGATTTTCCGTATTACAGAGCAAACCTTGATGTTTTCGCGCCCGGCGTTCGCATCGTTTCCCGAACCCCTCCAAAATGACCAATCCTTATGCATGTCCACAACTGCATAAGCGTCGCTTTGTCATACAACCTCTCCACATATCTCTGCACTAACAATTAATCCATCCAATAGACAAACTTCAAGTTCCTCTCCATCTTGTCAGGGCTGCAGCTCGATGTCTTGGCATTCTCCGAGCTGAATCCTTTGACAGTGCTTACGAGACATCACCAATCATAGAGAAAGACGTGCGAAAAGCTCCGCTGCCAATACGAAGAGATCTTTACAAAGCGATTGGTGGGTTGATTGCTAAGGCTGAGTGAATTGTTTGAGAAGGAAGGAGGATTGTCCACCTTCGTGGCTTTGGGAATACCCGAGGCGTCCAATGAAGATGTTTGTGCAATCATCATCACTGCAGTGTCATTTCTATAAAGTCAATCCTTATTTCATGCAATTAATTCTCATCAACACCACCAAGTCAGACTTCACTTCCAGCTCAATTGACTATCAAGCTCCAATCTACTTAAACACCTACTATCTACTTCAAAATGTCCAAGATTCTCACAGTCTTCGGTGCCACTGGCAACCAGGGCGGCTCCGTCGTCCGCGCCATCCTCAATGACCCCGCTCTGTCCAAAGAGTTCAAGATCCGCGGCATCACCCGAGATGTCACCAAGCCAGCAGCCAAAGAGCTCGCCTCCAAAGGCGTCGAAGTCGTCGCAGTAAGTCCTCCCCAATTAACTCCCTTAACAACCCTCTAACATCCCAGGCCGACATGAACACAGCCGAGCAAGTCGCCCCGGCAGTCAAAGACGCCCACACCGTCTTCCTCGTAACAAACTACTGGGAAACAAACAGCGGCAACGGCGAAATCGCCCAAGGAAAGGCCGTCGCCGACGCATGCAAGACCGCCGGGGTCAAACAGCTTGTTTTCTCTTCGCTGCTGGATACGAACAAAATTAGCAATGGAAAGCTCACGCACATTAAGCATTTTGAGGGCAAGGCTGAGATTGAAGAGTATATTCGACAGATTAACGTTCCTGCTACTTTTGTTCTGCCCGGTTTCTTTGCTTCGAATTTGTTTGGGTCCATCCGGAAGGGTGAGGATGGGAGCTTTTCTTGGGCTCTTCCTGGGGATGGGGATAAGACTCAGGTTCCTATCTTTGATGTCCAGGGCGATATGGGTAAGTTGTCTCCAATCTGAACGCGCCAATTAGATACTGACAGTCGCAGGCAAATTCGTCAAGGCTGCCATCAAGAACTTCCCCGGTACTATCAACAAGCGCATCTTCGCTGCGACAGATTATTACACTCCCAACCGCATCATGGCTGAGTTCAGCGAAGTCATCGGCAAGCCCGCCACTTTCAACCAAGTTCCCGCCGACGTGTTCAAGACATTCTTGCCTCCGCCTGTCGCTGACGAGTTGACTGAAAACATGATCCTTTTGGAGGACCCTGGATATTATGCTGGGGCTGATTTGAAGGAGAGCTTGGATATGCTGGATGAGAAGCCGATCACTTGGAAGGAGTTTGTTGAGAAGAACAAGTCTAAGTGGGAGTAGGGAGAAATTGCCTTGTATGAATCGTCTTGCGCAAAAAGGAACCGACAGATATCCCATAATAAATGAAGAGCTCCATATCTTGTACAGCATTTCTGCTTGTGCCCCATTTCACCTAAGCTATGTGACTTGGTTGTGTCTAATACCTTCCCTGTTTGTAGTGCGTACCAAATGTCCATTTGTAACCTGCTCTCAATGTCAGGAGAATGCTGATGGGCATAATAGATCAAACAATTTTGTCATCAGGCTACTTTATTTTAATACCCTAAGACTTGGGCGAATTCCTCTGTTTTGTCACTTGGACTACTTTAGCTTAATTATGTGTGTATTTGCCACTTGTCTCTAGATTTACTACTGTACTGGATGAGATAGAGACCAATAGCAAGGTGTTAATAGAGCGTAATATGGTTGCGGAATAGCAGAAATTGACAAAATAAGCCCTTAGGGGCTGTAATCACTTCATGACTCAATTTACAGGTCTGTGTGCCGCATCTCCTTCGACACACACGAATTGCTCGCCCCATCCATGGCTGAATAGTATTATCTACTACTAATTAAAGCCCGAACCATTCATGTTTTAGAGCTTCCTCTGCACTGATGCGCTTCTCGGGGCTATACTGAAAGAGGTTGTATAGCAGATTTGCCAGTGACTTCTGCTCTGGTACGGGTGTCACCATCGACTTCTTGGGTCCCTTCTTGTAATCCTCTCCCGAGTCGAAGGTCTCAACTGGTTTACTGAGCGCCACCTCGAGAGACCATTCTTCCCCTTTCCTCAGCCACCTTCCGCTTTCATCGAAATAGTCTTCGCGACCCTCCCATCTAGTCCACCACTCTTCAGGGAACTTGCCAAAGAACCTAACCATCTCGGCCAACAACTCTTCGCTGTCGTAAATCATGTAAAACAGAGGTATCTGCTCACGAATCTCAAAGAGTGTGCACCCCAAGGCCCATAGGTCACAGGCTGGCCCAACGGCGTCCGGAAGGTCAAGCAATACCTCTGGTGGAAGGTAGTTCTCAGGGATACCAAGCCCCTCTGGAGGCGCAGAGAATGTGAAGGATTCTCCGAAATCAATCACACAAATCTCATCCGTCAGGTATTCGTTTCCGAGCTGCGACATATCTGCACGTCGGACCACGTACTCCGGGCAGGATGGAGGGAGTTCCCTCAGCTCTGTCCTCACCGAAACCTTCATGGGCTGTCCGATCTTTGCAAACAGCTCGTCCTCAGACAAATGGTCCAGGCTTTTCAGCTTCACTAGAATGTTGGCAGGACGGAAGTCTTGAGATGTCATGTAAGTAATAGATATTTCAGAAATTCCGGGCTGAACTCACCTCCGTGGCATATCTGATTCTTGTGCAGAAAGTCGAGTGCCTGTGTACTCTGACGGGCAAACGTCCGTAAGGCGGAACCTGCATCCTTTTCCATACGCATCCATAAGTCCGGTGAGACACAGGGCCCCAGGACTGGAAGCACCAGACAATGATGAGCGCCGTTTGGTCCCTCAAGAGAGAACTGATCTAAAGGAGTCGCGATGTATTTTGCTCCAGGATGAGATTTATCCAATTCGGCTAATGTGAGGTCGGGAAGATCATCTGACTTCAACTCACTGGCCAGGACCTTGAGAGCGATGTAACGAGCGCCCACTGAGTCTCGACAGAGCCAGACTGTACCAAATCCTCCGTGACCAAGCTTGTGAATGACCCTGTATCGATCAGAAGGTCCAAGGGTGTCTCCGAGGTGAACGGGATGATAACCTCCATCCTGGTACTCTTCCAAAGATTCTACTCCTTCATTTGAACCGGCGAGGTAGGTGCCATGTGAGGTTACCGGTGCATGATCAAGCAGGAATTCGTAGCGGTTGTCTGGGGACTGCAGCTCCTCGGAGGCCCTCAAGTCTTTTGAAGACATTCTTTTATGTGAAGCCAAGGAGTGGAAGTCTGATGAGGTGCTGCTGAACTGCTTGTGAACCGAGTTGGACTGGAATATGTGTAAAGAGAACCGGCGATGCGATGACGTTGAATGGGGATAGACAGCAGAATTTGAGGAACGTTCCGACTTGTGCTGAGATGTGAATATAGAACAAGCATCGAGACGTTCGAATGATGGAGGGAAAGACTCGGGGTCACGGTTGAGTTCATCTAAGCGAGGTACTAATTCAGGTATGCGTTCTTTGTGATGGGACCCACTCGTTTATTACATATCAGGGGCGGCGGTGATTCGCCTACCCGATATGCATGTTGGTTCTGGGATGATCGGACAGGACATGAATGACCAATAGTAGGTAGCGTGAGGGGACTTCTTTTTGAGTTTTTTTTTAAGGTCAGTTATCAAGTCGTACAGTTCAAATCAACGAAGAGACTTCTTCATTACCGATGCCCACAGGTGAAGGTAGCATCCATGTGTTCGTTTGTTTATACAGAAATGTGGAAGGGAGTTTGGGTGACGAGCTACTGATCATGTGCCTCCACATGGAACGAATCTGATCAACAGCGCGCGCCCGAAATACCCATGCCAGTAGGAGCAAGAAGCACCCAAAAAAAGATAACATTTTATAAATGAGGTTGTGGAGGGATCCGAGTCGCAGGTCTCCTGGTAGGCAAATGGCCCTCCCACCACCACCAGTGATCTTCTAGAGGCACTTCGCGCCTTGTTGACTTCAAGAAACGGAGAGCCAGACACACACTCCGCGCATGTCTCACCGCACCGCGCCCCGTCCACTCAGTATACTTGTTCCTGTTTACCCATGCCGAAGATGGGCGATCCAGGGGGAGTTTCCCATGCTTCTCTTCATTCCAACCTACCTTTCTAGCTTCTTCCTCAATGTCCACTGAGCCATCCAGGAGGGTGGCGCTGGGGAATCTGTTCTCCTTTGCTGACCGTTCCTTGACGAATTGGATGGCCACATTGAAGGTCGTCTTGATCTGGCAGAAAGAGTCCTTATGTTCGGGGTAATGGCAGTCCGTGTTAACCAGATAAACCGGCAGGTCGCCTATATCGCCTGATCTGAACGGGCCTTCGGGTTTGCCGCATGGTCCGTCGAAGACAATGAACAGAGTCTGAAAGGTCGGTAGTAGGATATACGACTTGTTAAAAGCAGTGAGTATCTGCTCTCTCGTCAAGAGTGGACCGTGTCCTTTTCCCAAATCGAATCTAGGTAAAAGCTCTAGTAGCTCGGGTGGTAGTTGCTTCATCGTTTCGCCGTTGTTCAAATCGAGACACAGGCCTTTGTGTAAGCGGCAGATCTCTTCGATCGTGGGCTTCGAGTACCCCTCCTCCCACCGAATGTTCTATGTTCGTGCGATATGGCATCCAAAGTCGGTCTGAGACTGGTAAGGCTCAAATGACTGTCGGTAGAGCCAGACGTCCAAGTATCTCAAAATACCATCTCCTAGGTGACCAGCCTCGTCCTTCGGATCCAGAACGTAGATCATAACCGATTTGTTGTAGCACATGCGTGTTCTTTCGAGCACGCCACAATACTCTATACCTTTCCAGACGGTAGGCTTGTACTCTTTGCCCTTGTGAACAAAGCGTAGTTGTCGGCATAGAATTGAATCGGTGGCTGACAATCGATGTTGTTCTTCCTTTAGTCCTCGGAGGTAATGGAGTATCTCGTCTCTGTCGTTATACGGTCCAGCAGACTTGTATTGTACGTGATGGTGGAGATCGCGCGCATCGGATCTCATCGATATGACTTGCAACAGAGGGTGGCCGGGCACTTTGGCGTCATTTCTAAAGGCTGGCATTGTTAGATGATGGGTAGAAGAGGGAAGTCTGACCGAGCCTTGCTAACTTGGTTGTTGAGAAGGTGTGGCTGTTGTAGGTGGTTGTGGTGTTACTGATGTTGGTGGAAGGAAGAGGTGGAATACCGTATGGAACCAAGAAAAGAAAGGTAATTTATAGCCTACCTAAACCTTATGTGATGCAAAAGAAAAGGTTGTGTAGGCAAAGGAGTCACAAGGCCTCGTGCAAAGTGTAAATATTCTTAAAAGCCTTATCTGATCGTCTGACCGTGTGTCTCGCTTGATCCTCTCAAATATTTCTTAGTTTAAGCCTCGGGCTGCAGGGTGTCTAGAATCACTGAACTTATGGTTCGTCGATTGTTTGTGTTCATTTTGTTAGCGAAAGCATAATGTCTGTAAAAAGGGCACACTGGAAGCTACCTGACTAAGTGCTTTCTCAACGAACTCAATTGAGGCTGCCATAGGCCCATTGTAAAGATGGCTTTCTCAAGTTCCGATCAATAAGTCTGGGGGCTAGAGCTGTGAACTGCATTTCTACATCACACTGACGTGTGGGTAACAGAGGAACAAGCTATTATTGGTGCTGAGATATTAGTCGTTGATCAACGGAGTAATAATACCCCCGATGTCCTTGACTACGTAACATTACAGATGGATCAGTGTTCCTCGCTTATTAGACCGCAGTTTGCGGTCGGTCAGATCATACCATCATATCGGGTTGTGGGTTGTTGATACGACCTTGGTGAAGGGCTTGAACGAAACCTTACACTGATATTTTATCTGAAAACGGAAGGTCGGTTACTATAATTACCAGGCGGTCTGTCTCTATACAATTGAAAACTACATTACCAGCTCAATGTCACCCCATGGATTGGAGGATGCAACAGTGTTGAACCAACAGGTGGAGTTGCAAGCATGGGTTTCCTACGACATATCCAATGCTTCCCCTGATTATCCATGTCAACCCTAAACTGACCCATCAATGGCTCCAGGGATCGTATCCTGCAACATTGAGGGATAAAAGGGCCCCTTTTGCCGATGTTCCCAGGTTTTGCAAAGTTCCCGATAGTATCTCTTTCTTGACATTTGATTGCCAAACAACATACCAGCCATCATGTACCATCTCGATCTTGAACCCTTTGCTGCTGGTGGCCACTGCGCTGTGGCTATCTGTCTCGGAGAGACTCCTCTTGATGACCCAAACAACGTCTACGATCTTGTCAAGTCCCTCCAGCAAAAGTTTAGCGACATCGTCTTCCTGATCTGTGACGAAATTCACAAGTATGAGATGATGATACCGCGAAATATGACCATTACCAGAGCTCAGCGACTCGCCATCAAGAAGGGCGATGACATGGATGCGATTCTGAACACCGCGTTTGAGCGCATCAGGCAAGAGGACAAGCTGTCGGCCAACCTGACTATTTTGCGCTGGTCTCAGATCGAAGATCAGGATTACCAGAAGGTTCATGACATCATGTATCAATACCGGAACCAGTTCGAGCAGGAACTCCGGACAAGCTCTGGGTTCTACATCAAGCGTCGTCTGGCGGTCGCCACATTGACTGAGGAGCGACTTGAGAATTTCACGAAATACACCCTCGCCGAACTTCCTGTTCAGCTCCTGGGGTTCAATTACGACAATCGCCAGTACACCACCATCTTTCATCCCGTCTACCCTCGGAAGAATGCTGATGGATCCGCGGGCGACGTCAACTCTGCGTATGTCTCGCCGATCGAGACGGTAGTAAATGCCTACCGTAACAATGCAGATGTTTCAGGCGACATCTCACGCTCGGTGCCGCATATGGAGGCTGGGAAAGTGACACGAGTATTCTTTGACAGACCTGTTAAAGAAGAAGTGAAGGAAAAGTCTTATATTCGCAGTGTAGTTACACCATTGACGGAGTCAGAAGTTGTTTCCTAA